>NJDD01000254.1:245241-259977 GCA_002245505.1 Calephelis nemesis
CCGGTGGTAGATTTATTATTATATAGACCCGTCACAAGTGCCTCTTGTAGGTTTATGTGAAATAAAGATGATTTATTATTATTATTATTAATCCAATAAATATTTTAGTTTTCGGCAACCGGTCGTTTTTTATTTTTTGTTCGAAATATTTTTTTAGTTTCCCGACTGAGATAAACTGAAACAACAACGTTAAATTTTATCCCAGTCGGGAAAAGGCAAAGGATCTGAGTCCATACAGCCACGTCTTCCTTATTTATAAATATTTTCTTGTAATGTATTTTTAATTCGTTTTATCAAATGTCATTTATTAAAGCCATTAGTCGTAATATAATGTCTTCTCAGGGTCTCGAGTAAAGCGGGGGCCACTTTACTAATGCTAATTTTATGAGATTTGCTGGCAACGACGACGGAATACACAATACACTAATTTCTTCATAATTATTTCACCTGTTCACTTGACTGAACCCCTTGAACCGAACTAATTACCAACTAAATTAACTAATTTTACTTATAATTATCATGAAGTTCATTAATTTCGAAAAAAACTAAAAGCATCATTTACGAAGGCGCCAAAACCATATTTTTTTTAGTTTAAAATTCACTTTGAAGTCACGACGTTTCATTTTACACAGTCATAATATTTCAAATTTCATATAGCCCATGTGACATGCGCGACATGTTGAGTGGCGAGGCCAGTGTGCATTAGTACGAAACGGAACGTTTATTAACTATTTTCAGGAAATCGAGGACTCCACTCAGACTCTTTTTGCAAATTTAAACAACTTTGATAGAAAATACCTAGATTCTGGGACCAAAGTTCCTAGAAAGGTCTAGAGTTGGCAACGCTGTAACACATTGTCGTTTTCCAATTTATCCCTTTATGGAACAGGCTAATAGCATTAGACCATACTACCAGATCTTCCGTAATATTTTTTCTTCTTGTTATTTATTTTTAATTCACTTCTTCAGTTTTTATAAACATAGTCGTATCAAAGAGTAAAGTAACTGTTCAAAAGGGGAACATTCCTACAAAATGTCATGTCTGGGGGTCATAGATAAAGCGATGGCCTCCTTACTCAAGCTCATGCAGTGAGGTTTGGGGGCATCGAAAAAATAGACGATACACAAATTCATAAATATTTACGATTCTTCATAAATATTTTACTTGTGTATAAGTAATTTTAATCTTTAGATACACAAATTTTAATAATTAGGTACGTAAAAACTACGAGCATCTTCTCTCACGACGGTGCCAAGCTACACTGTTGGCGCAACCCGTAACTGACAATGACAGCGGTGAGTGGTGACCGCTTTCTTTCTTTCTTTAGTTATTGGCATTAACATTAGCATTTGCCATTAGTCTAGTCAAAATCGGGTTTAAATTATTAAAAAGTAGTTATAAGTCGTCAAAGAAAGTTATGTCAGTAGTCAGGGTCTTGAATAAACTGCGGCCTTACTAATCAAGCTCATTTAATGAGATTTGGAGGCAAAGCAGAAATTCACGATACCCCCATTTCTTCATTTTTCTCAATTTTTCTTACCATTATTTCTTATTATATTTATGCACATTCGCCAACTAAATTTATACAAAATGCCACCAAAATTGACTAATTTCAGTCAATAGAAACACGAAAACAAGAAATAGAAATAGAAACTACAATCATCTTTTCTCTCAATGAAAAAATCCATATCCATAATTTTGTCCTATAATTTAGTATTTTCTATTTATTTTAGTAGGTATCATAAAATGTATGCAATACCTTTTGAGGTCAGTGTGCATTTGCACGTCATATTTTTTATTTTATCTTTAGCAATCGTTAGGGTTTCTATCTTTAATATTTTTTTCTCCATGTATATCTTCCCTGCAATTAAGAGACTATTACTGGTCTAAACAATTGAAAAGATATCAGTTTTGCTACTTCGGCCTTCACAGATATTTTTTTTTATTATTTCGGAATGGCATTATCATCTCATTACATTTAGTGTTATGTCTAGTTTCATTGAATAACAAAATTGTTTAATTAAAATGGATAAGAACGTTACATCTTAAATAATTTGAAAATCCTCTTTTGCCGTATCTTCTGGTGCCCCGCACTTGTGGCAGCCAGGGGTGGCCAACTGTCTTGCAATCTTTTGCAGATACTTACCGAAGCATCCTTGCCCGCAATACGCCGCCGCTACAACCACCCTCGGAAGTGTCCGTCAGAACTAGTGCACACACACACGGCGTGCATCACTTTTGGGTCCCAGAGGCGACAGGCACCCCTTATTGCCACAACCCCATAACGAGCGGGTGGGCAAGATGCACACCACCCTTTTCTTCTTCGGGCCTCGCAGCAGCCACCCACGCAGACCAAACGGCCTACCGCTCTTGGCCGCTCCTCGTGTTCCCTCTAGTCGGAGAGGGGTAGGTATTGAAGAGCAGCAGTCTTTCCAATTCCCTCCTTCTGTCCTGCCTGACACCGGTTACTCAGCCCTCACACCACAACAAGGCTTGGACACTTGGGTAACGGTTTTTCAGTTGTAGTTTATATCAGCGATTATAAGTCTAAATAGTGAAAATAATTTCAATTTTTTTGTCTCAATTTTCAATCTGATACTTTAATTGCACGAGTTGTAATTATTATTATAAATTGTAATTTACTTTTTATTTCTGATTTACTAAAAATAAACTCTTTATATTCATGACAAAATTATCCAACATTTTCTATCCTTGTTTAGCGTTTGAAATCATTAATTCCTGCAAAACTCGTATTTTGAAGTTGGCAATCCTAATGACGACCAGAGTGACTGCTAACTGTTGGCTAACTGGTTGAACAGATTCGCGGGTGACTGTATTAAATTTAAATAATTGTAAAACTTATTTAATGTATGTCATGCAAGCAAAAGTAGAAACTAATAAGGACCTAACGATAAAGAATGCACAAATAGTAGTTTTTTTCTAGACGAGGTGCCGGTGCCGGTATTATTTTTTTTTGCAAAATTTGAATACTTATTCAAAAAAAGAAACGGGACCTAACAAAATATTGATGGGCCTTTATGGAGCTAAGAAGAACCTATCAATTAAGATTATCTATTAATTTTACAAAGATGCTTACTTTACACATCGTCGGTCGAATCACGAATAGGCGTAAGTGTATTTTTTGTCAAAAACAATACAATATCTCCTAACTTAATAAACCCAGTGGAAATATTTTAGTATTCGTGATTCGACCGACGACATGTGTATATTACATGTATAATCTTTCTTTAAGTTTTGGCCTTCAAGTTAGTATTTTGCTATTCGTCCAAGTAGAAATTTGCATCAAATTATATATCAATTTTAATCAATTGTAATTAGTCATAAGTCGTCATCAGTTTTTCAGGCTCTTGGATAAAGCGGTGGCCTCATTACAGAAGCTCATGTAATGAGATTTGGCGGCAACGAGGAAATACATGATACGCTAATTTCTTCATGATTATTTCATTTGTGCACCTTCACTGAATAAACGACACGAAATTCAATAATTATGAAAAAACTTCGACCGTCTTTTCTCTCGATGGCGACAAAACTCCTAAATGTATATTAAAAACAAATACAATTCATGTCGGTCGTGTATACGGGACCTGTATTATTTGTACACAAAATCATAGATGGCGTTACGGATATCAAATACAAAAAGTATAATCAAGATCAACCAACAATCAGAAAACATAAAAATATGTACAAAAGCGAACTTAACACCATTATGCTTTTTCTCTTACTTCTTCTGATTCTTCTCAAAAAACGCACAACATAATGTTAAAAGACAGACAACACGTGGAGCGCATAAAATTAAGCAAAATAAAAAAGACACACATACTTACCTACCTATCTAAAAAGAAATTTACTGATGAAACTAAAATTAACATAAGTAGGTACCTATCTAAGATTATTTGTGTGACTATAATAAATTGTTTGGTACAAACTACAACTTTATATTAATGCTAAAATGTGCTAAACTTTATTTTCAAATACAATGCGGATTTAGTTCTAATAAATATATAAGTACCTAGAAAACATAATTAATTTAAAGTAATTCTAGTAATAACAGAGATTAGTAGGTAATAAAATTGATAGATAATTAAATTGTCTTTGGTACCTAATACATACGACTTACATACGTTAATTTTAAGTACAATATATTTAAACATCCAACTTAAATCATAGGTAATTACCTATTAAAGTAGTTCGTTATGTAGGTATATATATATATGTATACCTAGTATGTGGTCGTTGCGATCGGCCTTGCGATGTCAGAAACATAAAACGCTATTTTAAGTGAGTAGACCCCTCAGGTCGTTAAGTAGGTACGTTAACACTTTAGCTTTAGATTAGTAACCGGTCTCAGGTTGGCAACGCACCACTGCCATATTTGGGGTCTCTAGGCGGCTTGAATTTTTTACCATCAGGAAATCCGTCTGCTTGTTTGAGTTCTAATATCATAAAAAAAGTAATGTCTGTGTTTAGAGTCGAATATCGAACCTAGGTATATTCGTAAACAGGGTTACATTTTAAAGACCAGCTAAAGTTTGGGAGTCGGTTGGGAGTCATTTAATTTAAAAGTTAAGTGAATATTTTTTACCATTTTCCTAGAAATTTTCCTGGTTTTTCTCATCATAAGAACCTGCTCCTGAAAAAAAATTCTATTTTATGACACATCGGTTATCGTATTTTAAGCTTCAACTATGTTTCTAGCTGCTTGGCAGAAAGGCAAATGGCCTAATCTACTCAACGGACCTGGACCAACATGGCTTACTATTTATGCTTTGATTGCTTTACTAAATTAAAAAAATATATAAAATAACAACGAGTTATTGCAGTCTGCAACAGTCTTATCAGCTAAAATATATTCAGCAATGTTATAATAACCCTTTTCATTTAATTTACATTTAACACATTTCTTAACTTTTCAGTCTACGGTCGTGAAAAACTTACCAAAAAACTTGAAATGAGGAATGTTGAGTATCATTTGAATATGCGAACATATACATACTTTAAGTTGTATTGCAGGATAGGCATCCCAGCATCGAGTGTCAGATGAACGAAGTTCACCGGGTTTGGTAATTTTTTAATACTCAGGTATCTATCACCTTGTTTGATTGACCAATGACCTGAGATGAATGAGATGCACCAATTTCACTATTTATTTTGTGTCAGTAATTTTTAGCATTAGGTTCTTATAATGAGAAAAACCGGTAAAACATCGGGGAAAATGGTAAAAACAATATCCTCCAACCATAAGTGTCTCCACGACCATATCCTTAAAGAGGCAGACTGAGGCACAATCAGCGCACCCACGACTAGCCGAAGACATCCATACAAACTGTTTGTAGCTGTTAATGTCAAGCGATAAGAGGTTCACCGGGTCAGCTAGTAATAAAAAAGGTAAAATCGGTAATGCTAAAGCCGGCCCTGATAACAAGAAAATTTCATGATTGAGTAAGGCGGGAGCGGATTACCGAACACTAAAATTATGGCGTGAGCTTTGATAATTACCTGCAAGGTTAATTAAACCGACACGTGACGTTTATTGGTTCTCTATTATTATTAGTTCTTTATACACAGACGGACCCAAGACTTGAACCCAGTTTTATTATTAAACCAAGGATTATAATATTACCTCTCTAGTCTATTGGTCCAGTTCATAAGATCCATTGTCAGAAAACACAAAATGTGTCTTTTTTTCAAATTTATATAAAAATTAAACCCCATTCCGCGTGGTTATCGCATCACGTCCGAACGCGAGAGTTTGTATGTGAAAATTCTTATCAAGATAATACCCGAGAAAATCAAGGGAAAATGTGAAAAACTTACTTATTTCATTTATTACTTTCCTTTTACGGGTTGGATGGAAGAAATTTCTTTTGTTAGAGATAGGCTTGCCTTTTGTACTTTGTTTTTTTTTTACTTTTAAGTATTTTTTTGTAATATCAGTTGTGTATAATAAAGAGTTAATAATAATACCTACCTACTTTGTTTTTTTTTCTAACTATTAGTATCTAACTCTTAATATCAAGCGAGACGAAGTTCTCTGGGTTGGCTAGTTTCTAATAAAATCAAAGTTGCCAGGGATCAGTTACGTGCCCGGTTGGCGGAAGGTTGGCCACCTATCATATTATTGTGGCGCTTAAATACCTTCGATGAGTAATTGTGGATGCCCTCTGCCTAGGTACTTCTTTGGATAAACGGACGTAAATATTCTTATTTACATAATTTAGGACTTGGCATTAAAATATATATTACGTGTTTGATGTTTTGTTCTCTTTTTGCACAAAAATGTTCATAAAATCGTATCGTAAGCGGATGACACTCCATCTAGGCATGATGGTCTAGTTTGGTTCAAAATATCATATCCTCCAGAGCTGTCCATGTGTGCGTTGGTGCGTTGTTTGAGCCCACTTTGTATCAAATTACCTTTAGTACCTGTTAGCATTTTCTGGTTTGGTCGTAATGCGATGACCACGCGGAATGGGGATTCATTTACATAATATATATAGAAGATTTGTGAATTTTGAATTGCTGTCAGAGAAAACTTATAAAGTAAAAGATTTTCTGGCAGACTAGCATAAAATGAATAAATAAAACATTTATAGTAATTACTCCATCGCAACCATAACTTCTTTAAAGAACTTTAACATGACTTTTTTTTAATATAGAAGTCATGGTTGCAAAGGAGTTTAGCAGATAGGACATAGGTATTATTACCGGGGAGTTTGTTTTGCCGTAAAACTGATGACTAAGTACGTAGCGTATACAGAATACATAAACTAAAAACAAAGGCTATTAAAATGTTTGTCCATTTGTTTTTGTCTGCCTGATCACTTATTTCGCAACGACTACTTAACGGATTTACACCAAATTTGTTTTACTTAGTTAATAGATTATAGCCCGGATCCATAATAAGATTAACTTTTGCCCCTGTAACATCTTTTGTTCCCATAACTAACCTTTAAAATCCACTTCAACGTGTACAAAGTCCCAGGCAACAGCTAGTTGAATGTAACTTAAAAGCTACATCCGGATCATAAACAAATTTACATGCGACCACCTCTGAATTATTCAGACCCTTTAGAAAAAAAAACATCAAAATACATATGTTATTAGCCAGATAATTATGTAATAAACATGCAAACAAAAAAAATATCGATGAAAAGACAACGTTCTTCGTTTTACAGATGGTGAAAAGTGTTAACAGCCTCCGCAACTAGTTAACTTTAGGATTGGGTAATTTAATTTCCAACTTTTCATCTGGTCATACTTTGGTTTAAATATTTGTTCACTGTTTTTAATGACGACGGCTCTAATTTTGCACGTGACGCACAGGATTATACAAATCATCGTATTTGTAACTGTCAGTGGTCCAGCGAAACATATTTATTCATTAGTGCTCTCTAATAGGCGATAGTAATCGAGCAGACGAAGGATATGTCAAGTCTATTCGCGTTCCCTTTTGGACGGTTATTTCTACTGGAATCTAGAGTGGAATAATGATCCAGTATTGCTATTACGTATTCAATAATTTGCTCTATATATAAAACAATGAATATTGAGACAAGTATTTACAAAGCCCTATTGAAATCAAGGAAGAAGGATAGGTAGAGGGAGACCTAGAGCTACATAATATTATAATAATCTTTATTTATTAGACCTTATCCAGAATAAATACATAAGACACCTATATGGGAGAAGTGTGTGTTGTACCAGGAGTAGAAAGAGAAATGTGTGTGTATGTGTGTGATTTGTATGTAGAATGCTATATTTTTCGTATTTTGCCGACACGAGCGGTGCTTAAATAAAAAGAAACAAAAACATGAATGAGCAACCACTTGCCCAGATAGGGATCCAACTCCTTACCTGTTCCCGTCGTCACAATGACTTGTTATTTTGCCTGTGTGTGTTCCCTGTCTGTGTCTCCTGTATATTCTGCAAGGTCCGGATCCGCCGAGTGGAAAAGACCATATTTCATCCTACCAGGTAGCTCAAAGTAGCAAGCTTAGGTTAAATGGGTCATTACCAATAAGGTCACCACTGTAGTAGGGGCAGGGTGGATAGATATCTGCCCTACCGTAGATACCGTTTAACGCATTGTTGATGCTATAATAACAGTGTCATCTTCCGGTCTGAAGCATAAGGTAGCCGTTACACTTCAAGCATAATTGACGTAAAACCTCGGCCTTAAGACGTTGATGTACCAATAACATTTATGGTGTCTACAGGCTTTGGATATCTCTTACCACCAGGCGATCCTAAATCTTGTTCTCTAACTTATCACATAGAAAATTACAGTATCATATTCTGGTCAGGAGGGTTCTGCAGCCGGGAAATTTTCACATTAGGTCTACTTCTCTGGTCCCAGGACAACGACGCACTTATAACGTTTAACATTTATCTATTTGTCTTGGTAGAACTTTTTGTCAAGGCTTTGAGTTAAAGTGTTAAACTCTGTTTGCATGATTCTGTGCTTACCCTAACATTACGGCATATCTGTGCTCGATACCTGCATTCACAACAGTGAGATTTTAGAGAGAGTAGAATTAAGAAAGTGTAGGTCTAAATATGAGAAAGTTCATGCTCCGTTAGTTCGACCATGTGAAAAGAATGGCTCATGAAAGATTGACACAAAAGACATAAAAAAAAGTATCTTCACGCCCATATCCCCGAAGAGGTAGGCAGAGTCACAACCAGGGCACCCACGACTAGCCGAAGACACTAAATCTCACAACGTGATAGGTGGCAAGCTTATCGCCAACCGGACACATTTCCAATTCCAACCAACATTATTTTTTTATTAGAAAATTGGAAAAATCCAATTTTCTTTTTGTTGGCCGATCCGGGATTCGAACCCGGGACCTCATGCAGTCAAGTCCAACACCCGGACCGCTAGACCACAGAGGCGACAAAAGACATAAAATGCAAATGTGAGTGGATGTAGGCCCGCTGAGACTTAAGTTGACTTTTCATCATCATATCGGTCATATATGTACATATTACATATATGGAGAAAGTTAGGCAGTGATATAACATATTTTAGCACTCGATATTCGTTAGATTACCCGTCAGAGACTTTACGTGAATATATCTGTTATTTATGTTAATCGTTCGTAGCACTAAAATATATGTGCAAAGGCGAACTTAATTAACCAGTTAGCATTATCTCCCAGATCACTCTGGATAAAGGTGACAAAAAACACATGAGTGGTGCCTATACTTAAAAGAAAAAAAATCAAAATTAACATAAACATCCATGGTATCTAACTTTATCACTTGGTTATAGTTAACTCCTTATTTATAATATATTGAATTGTTTCCATCATTGGCACTTGGTGATTCTCCATTATGTTTTTTTTAATAAATGAAAACACTTTCTCACTGTTTAAATATCACTACACAGTATGAAACAAAGTCGCTTCCTCTGTTCCCATGTCCCTTAGTATGCTAAAATCTTTAAAACTACGCAACGGATTTTGATGCGGTTTTTTAATAGCTAAAGTGATTGAAGAGGAAAGTTTATATGTACATTTCATAACCGTGCGAAGCCGGGGCGGGCCGCTAGTTTTTAAATAAATCTTGAAATCTTAGTATTATAGAATTCTTTATACTGTGGTATTAGCCAATCAGTTTCAAATTTACAGTATCTTCGGCTATTTTAACTTGTTGTAAACTATCAAAAAGTCTTTACTCTTACCATCAGGTAAGTTTGTATCAACGTTCTTGTCTCTCTAAGATATGTATTATCATATGCAAAATTAAGCTTTGAAGTGCTTTACCACTTAGTGAATTGTGAAGTTTTAACGCTTGTACACACATGCTATTCTTGTTTAAGTTTATATATTTAACAAAACCTTCTGTGTACTAGGGAATAAGTCTCAACTTTGTAACGTAAGTAAATCGAGTTTTAAGCAATTACTAAGTTGAGTTTTAGTACAGTAAATATGAAATTTGTACTTAGTTTCTGTCTGTCGTCACCGGCGTCCAGACTCCAGATACATAAGAAAAAACAGTGCAAAAATTGTATGTGTGAATAGTAGTTCGCCTCTGTGGTCCAGCGTCCTGTAATTTTAAAGAGAGCTTATATAAGGCGAATTATAACTTAGACCCAAGAGTTTCCCTTAGGGAAAAGTTTATAGAAATAAATATTGTAACGGTGACTTCTCAATATATTTTTGAAAACTTATAAATCCATAAAAATATAAATTTGTTTAATTAATTTTTTTTTAATGACTAATTTGTTGCTAATCTCGCGATTTTATGCAACTTCACCGAGCTTTGTGGGCCGAGCAGAGTGCTCAGCCCAAGACATCATTATTTAAATGTATGGGGCTGTTACCTACAAGGCCAGCACCAAGGGTTGTCTCCCGGGAGACCGTACCTCGACTTGGTGCTGCGTTCTGGTTACTGGGTGGATTGGAAGGAGGAATATTGGCGGCTCGTTGCCCGGCGTTAGGCGCCGGGCGCAAGAGAGGTCTTCGTCGCCGAGACCGGAGGCGACGGTGTCGTGTAATGTTGTTGTGGTGTGAGTTTGTCGTGTTCCGGTTTGGAGGTGGAGGAAGTAGAGCGTTCGCCACGGTTATTTGGTCCGGAGGGATTCGGGTGGGGAGCAGTTTTTTCAAAGTAACGTTCGGATAGTTCTTTGAAATGCTGTGCTATCGTGGGTAAATCGAGGTCGCGATGTAGGTCCTCGTTTGGAACGTACCACGGAGCGCCCGTGGCAGTTCGCATGAACCTATTCTGAACAACTTGTAGTTTTTTTAAATGAGTCGGGAAGGTATGCGCGAAGGCTACACTACCGTATGCTAAGATTGGTCTGACACACGTTTTGTAAAGTGTCACTTTGTTACGAAGTGACATTTTACTGTGTTTATTAATTAGATAGTAGAGACGGCTGAGTACGAACTTAGCCTTGTTCGTGACTCGCGTAATATGCGGTTCGAATGACATATTTTTGTCTAGAGTGATCCCTAGGTATTTTGTTGATTTTTCCCAGGGGATCGCTCTGTCGAACAGTTTGATGGTACCCGGGCTACGCCTGGACACCACCCGTTCGCTGGGTCTGTCACCTCGATTAAAGTACACCGCTGCACTTTTATCAGGGTTCACTTCTATGCGCCACTTCCTGAACCATTTGCCCAGGAGAGTGGCCGCTTTTCTGAGACTATTTCCTATCACTTTACCGCGACGGTGGGTTGAAAATAGAGCCGTGTCGTCCGAGAACAGGGCTAAGTGGACGCGCGGCGGTCTGGGAACGTCGTTCGTGTAGAGGGCGTATAGTATAGGTGAGAGTACCGGGCCCTGCGGCACTCCCGCCTCTAGGGGCCTACTGCTAGAGAGAGTTCCCTCTACACGAAATCTGAATTTGCGATTCGACAAGTAGTCTCGTACGATGAGAACTAGTCTGTCTGGCACGCCCATTTCGTAGAGCTTATAGATTAGGCCGTTGTGCCAGACCTTATCGAACGCCTTGGCCACGTCGAAGAATATCGCTCCCGTGTATAAGGGTAGTCGTCTATTCAGGCCATCTAGTATGTGCTCCGTGAGGCGGTGCACCTGATTTGTACATGAATGGGCTGCCCGGAAACCAAATTGCTCATTCATTGACAAATGTTTCTCAGTTACGACCGTCTTAAGGCGGGCGAAGATAAGACGCTCGTATATTTTTCCAAGTGAACTAAGAAGACTGATCGGGCGGTAACTACTCGCGAGGTTCCGGGGTTTACCCGGTTTATGAATTCCGATGACGGTGGCCTCTTTCCACTCGTCAGGGAAGGCACTGCCTGCTAGTAATACATTGAAGATGTTTACTAGTAGGTATATGAGTGCGATAGGAAAATATTTAATTATCCTATTTGAAATACCGTCAGGCCCCGGGGCCTTTTTATTGTGAAGATTTTTTATAATATCTTTCACTTCGTCGTGGTCGGTGGGGAGTAACGGTTCGCCCTGGGGAGGTTCGGAAGCTCTACGCGCTACGTATTCGTTAACATTATTTATGTGGATTGGATCACCCGGCTGAGTGGAAACGGTATACTGCGATTGTACGTTGTCTGCTAGGCATTCGGCTTTGTCGGTATCGTCAAACAGGGGAGGTAAATTGGGTCTGACTAGGGGAGGTATGTCTGCTTTCGGGTCGTTCTTTAGAGCTCTCGCCAGTGGCCAGTAGGCCACGTGAGACGGCGAGATCTCGCTTAGAAAGTTATTCCAGCGTTCGTTTTTGTAATCGGCTATGCGCCGCCTTACTTCTCTCTGTAGGGCACGTAACGAACGCCGGTAATCGTCGGATGGGAATCTAACGTAACGACGTTGCGCGGCGTTTTTTCGCCTAATGAGATTCTTAATGTCGTTAGGGAGGTCTAGTCTATTTTTAAAAATGTCCGGGACCGTACTAGACGATGAATCTACTACGGTCTGGACGTGTCTAGTTAGTAGATTGGTGGTGGACTTTGCTTCCTCGACTGTGTTTAATAGGTCAGGGATTTGTTCGAGGAGCTCGGATTGTAGAGACTGGAAATTTGTGTTGAGTTTTTGCCAGTCTACAACCTGTTTGGTTTTAGTTACTACAAGGGATGGATCGTCAGGTCCTAGTTTGAAAACTGCGGGCCTGTGATCGGAGTCTAGTTCGTGTAGCACCTCTACGGAGCGTATCTGTAGGGACACGCCGCGTAGCAGTGCTATATCTAATACACTGGGATTGTGATTAATAGAGTGATCGTGATCTACGATAGGATATCTGGTAGGCTCGTAAGGAGCTGCCAGGTCGAGGTCTAACCTGTCCGTAAGAAGGTCCAATACGTTGCCGTTGGAGTTGTTCCGCTGGCATCGCCAACGAACATTCTTACAGTTAAGGTCGCCTCCTAGGAAAAGTGATTCGCCCATGTTAAAGAGGTTTTCTAAGTCTCTGTCTAACAGAGCTTTGTTGGGGCTAAGATAGGCTGATGCTAGTATGACGGACCTATGTCCGGTCATACCCACCTGACATACTGACACCTCTAGGTTCTCCAGCTGCGGAGGATCTAGTGGTGCTACCTATAGGCATTTTTTATAATAGATTAGGGTGCCTCCTCTTCGGCCTGATCTATCGTTCCTAACTAAATTATAGGTCGCGATTTTGGGATCGCGCCTACATGGTTTAAGAAAGGTTTCTTGTACGAGGAGTATGTCTATGTTGTTTGTTGTTACAAACTCCCGTACTTCATTTATTTGCCGAGCTAAGCCGAATGCGTTAAACGACGCTATCGATAGGGCGTACGGTTTTACTCTTCTGATTGTCCTATCCATTTAGGTTTTGGGATTGGGAGAATTTCCGGATGGATTTAATCAAGGCCGCGTGTCTTGCAATTATAAAGATGTGACGCTCGGGCGGCGTCACTCTGAGTTCCCGGGCGAAGTCCGATACTTCGTCCGGGTCGATGGCGTAAGCCAGCTCCGTGATGAGAGCGAGGTCGGCCTCGAACTCACTGGGAGCGGCTTGGGTAGGTGGGGGGGAGGCCTTAGGGACCGTTTTGCGGGGGGCCTTTGTAGGCGCCGGAGTCGCCTTTTGGGGCGCGGGAGTAGCCTTGGATACGGGTTTTTGTGCTATGCTTGGGGGCTTAACCCAAGCGTTTGCTGGTGGCGGAGGTGGAGGGCCAAGAGGTTGTGACAGGAGTGCCGGTATCTCCGAGTGAGATGTCGGCTTGCTCGCTGTCTGTTGGCGTGGGGCTCTGGGGGCCTGGGGTTGTTTATTTGGGCGCGGAGGGCGCGGGCGGGGGGCGCGTTTGCGTCGCTGCGGGGCCTTGGGACATCCGCGATAGTTCGCAGGATGGCCGGCGGTCTCGCAATTAACGCAGCTAACTGGCTCGGCCGGAGGGGCCAAGCTAAGTTGGTCGCGCTTGGGTCGGGTGCAGTTTTCTGTCCCGTGGTCCCCTAGGCACTTAACGCACCGGGGACGCGCGTTGCAGAATCTGGCGGAATGGCCATAGTTCTGACAGTTGTGACACTGTCCGGGGACGCCGCTGGAGTACGGCTTTTCTATTGATAGGCCGGAGAGGCCGAGAATGCAGGAGATATTAAAAATCGCCTTACCTGCATCTGTGTTGTCTAGCACGACAAGTACCACGTCGTACTGCCGTTTACTACGTGCGTTGTACATTCTATGTACATTTCGCACGGGGAGGTTTTTGTTTTGGAGGTCGGTCTCTATTTCAGAGACCGGAAGCTCCTTTGGGAGGCCGCGGATGACTACGCGCAGTTGGCGTTCGTCCGCAAGGGCGTAAGTATGAAAACTTACGTTCCTTTCTCTGAGGAGGGCCGTGAAGCGGCGATGGTCGGGAGTCGTGGGAACGACTACCTTTATACCTTCGCTCGTGGATCGAGCGTGGGTGTAATTGATATTTTTGGCGATAAGCGCCCGGGATAGATCGTTCCACTTCGTCTTATCGTGAACGATAAGTGGTGGAATTTTCGAGCTCGGAGATGTGGACATCTCAACGTCGCTCTGGGTGGCTGGGAGGGTGACGGTCGCCTGAGGGGCGGGCGTCGCTTGGGACGTGGATGTAGATGCCTGAGGGGCAGGGGTAGCGTTGGCTACCGCCTGTCTCTTGACGGCGGGTGGCGGACTCGGCGGGGAGTCGTATGCTCGGGAGAGTTGGGGGGGAGTGGTCGCGCGAGTTTTGCGCTTGCGTGACCGCTTGGATTTCGCGCCTTGGACTTCGGTGAAGCCGTCGTCCGAGGCCGATTCTTGA
>NJDD01000254.1:260073-277930 GCA_002245505.1 Calephelis nemesis
CCAAAATGAAGCGCTCGAAGGGGGAGAGCCTTCAAGGGTCCATATTGGACCCTCGCCAAAAAATGGGTAGAGTTGGTGGTCCCCTCTGGTGGCAGAGGGGACGACGACCTAACAACACGGGTCCCTACGGGCCCCTGTCGTTGGTGACAACAGGGGTGTGTACCTACACAGCCCTACTGTGTGTGTTGGTGTGAGCCTCACGTGACGCTTTTCTTTTTTCGGTGATTTTCCTTCAAGCGTCATGCGCTGCGGCTGCGACCCGCGAACGGCAGGAACACTCGAACAAAGGAGGACGGACTTATACGATTCGACGGTTAATTGTACAATACATAACAGCTGGTAAATGCCAACAACAAAAAAAAATGTGAAGAGTGCTTACTACGGCAGGCGGGCGAACGCTACAGAGCGAACGCTACGACTGCGCGGAGCGAGCGAGTGACGCGCTACGGCAGGCGGGCTAGCACTACGGCCTTAACAAAGGCCGCCGAAACAAAGCGCTAGCGCACGACTGCTCGGAGCGGAGGTCGGGGTGGGAATGCGCAAATTTGTTTAAGAAAAATTGTGATGTCAGTACATAATATGCTGTAAACACAAGGAATAAAAACAATCTTGCTGTGCGTAAGTCTCGTCTCCACAAAATTAGTTATTCTACTATGAGCCAATTATACGTTTTTACTATATTACTTCCCGAACATATTAAAGACAGACGGACAGACGGATCTTTGCAGTAAGTGGCCGGGTTCCGATCTGGAGATAGTTTTTAGAATTATATAAGTATAGAAGCGTCACAATAATGTTTGTATAGATGTGAATTAAATTAGAATAATTTGAGTTGGACTTGATGAGGTCCTGAGTTCGATCCCTGGGTCGAGCAACAAAGACAAATGAAAATAACGTCACCAGGGATTGGATATCTGCCTGGATGGCGATAGGTTGCACGTGGGTGTCCTGGCGGTACCTTTGCCTACCTCTTCAATGATACGAGCGTATTTTTTTTTAATCGTCTTAAGGGTAATATAAAAGTATCTATATGCCTGTAGCCCGGAGATACCTACTGGTGAAACCAGGGTACCCGAGGCACAGTCTTAATACTAACAGAGACAGAGAACGCGGGGAAGAGAGCGGCAGGGTCGGCGAGCGCCAGGGTCGGCGAGCGCAAACTCCATACAGTTTGCGCTCTCTATCTAGAAGGGTTTGCACTCGTTATTTGTTAAAAAATATGTTATAGTATATTTTATCATAATGTAATACTTGCTGTCTTGTAAATTTATAATGGTTTACAGAATGTGTTCCGTTTTTATTCGTAAATAAGCCGGATGGCTTGCTTTTTCATCCACAATGGATGAACCGACACCTTTTTATTTTATAATTTTTCCACTGTCGATTCGTGCACCATTAAAAATTTTTTTTTATACAGTCAGATACAAAGCTTTAACAAAATAAAGCGATCCATTTAGGTATATGTTTTAAACTTTTATATATAAATTGATACATCAAAATCACCAATTACTCAAGATTTCAATAAAAATTTTTTTTACTCGTATTATGAAGTTTAGCACATAATAGTAATTAGTATAAAGTTAAAGTGGGTAAACAAATCAAAATATTTTATGGATAGCATGGTGAAAATTATTTCACTCCTATAAGCAAAAAAGCTTTATAATGGATTCATAAATATATCACATACTGCGAATTATACATTATGAATGATTTTACATTCCTCCCGTGTTGGTCCGGGCTCCTTTGTAGAATGGACCATCTGCCTTCCTACCAGGCAGCTCGTAAAAGGCGAGCATAGGCTCACCGTCACTAACACCGTGACATCTTACTAGGTGGTAAAGTCTCGCAACGACTCGCCCGGATTGGTACCACCGCCTTACTTATTCCTGCCGCCATCACGTCAATGCCTGCTGTTGACGTGTTCCGGTTGGAGGGTAAGGTACCCGGTGAACTGACTTTTGCTCGATGCCTTACATCCCGGCCTCAGGTTGGCAACGCACCATTACCACCTTTGGTGTCTCTAGGCGACGTGAATTTCTTACCATCAGGAAATCCGTCTGCTTGTTTGACTTCCAATATTATAAAAAAAAAAATTAGTTTGAATTGATTATATCTGTGATTAAAAATATTAAGTAAGTAATGCCAAATCAATGTAGCTGTTGTCACATATTATATATGTATTATGTTTTTTTGGTATTATATTGTTCATTAGCATAAAACTTTTTTTATCTGACTGTACTAAACAACTTCAATAATTTGATAGTGAATGAATCGTCGGTGAAAAAAATAATAAAATAAAAGGTGTCGTTTCGTCCATTGTGGACGAAAATTTTGTGGACGAAACTTCAGCAAGACCATCATCGGTTTCATTATTAACTCCACATTTTTTTGTTTGCCATTTTAAAATAAAACTTTTAGATGAAATGTTTAAAATGTTATTATTTGACAACCCTGACCCTTGACTGACTTCCCGTGAGTAGGTAGGTATATAAAATGTCGGCATGAATTCAATAACAAAGGAGTTGGACTACTGGTAGAATTCTTAATACTGTGCCCGAGGATCGATTAGGAGCCAAATATGCGTTAATTCCCTAATGTGATATATAAAATAGAATTATACCAAGCGTAGATTAGGTTAATATTTTTGTATATAATTCACGCTTTTCGTCCTTGGCACTTAATAAAATGTATTTTTTATTGTTTTATACAACATTTCGTATATTGTTTCGCATAAAATAACTGGTGTAGGAACATTAGCTGTGGTTTTACAGTTTTGCTTAGAACAAAGTAGTAGAGTAGTGATAAGCTTTTACTTAACTTGCAAAGTATGTATGTTTTCGAATGGAATCTTGCAAGTTGAATTTATACTTACATCTAGACAGTAAAAATAAATCTGTAGTAAAGTGAATTCTGCATATTGAAGATATTTAAAAATTAAATTGGCGAAGGCGACTAAAAAAAGGCAGCAGAACACCTATTTAGCAGAATTTTTGTCGCTCTGTCTGTATAGGTATCCCGGCCGCGATTTACGCCGAATCTACTAAAACGATTGCAACAAAATGTGGATAGTAAGCAGGTACTTTATGTTCCGAGGAAGGTTAAAGGGTACTTTTTACCTCGCTTACTAAAGGGTTCCCATGGGAAAGGGGGTTAATGTTTGTATAGAACTTTCGTCAGTTTTCATGGTAAATATATTTAAACAGGCTCTTTGTTACAAAATAAAAATATAACTAAGTATATAAATCCGTTAAATCTAATAAATATTTAATTTAAAAAACATCAAAAAGATAAGGAAAAGTGTTACCCACGACATCCGATAGATGGCGCTAGGAACTAGGTTTTTAAAACTTAAATTTTATTTATGAATTTACTTCAGCTGTCAGGTGCACCCTCACACAAGGCTCAATTTAAATTTATGCAAATGCGAAATTTAGGTGACGAACATTATAATATGACACAAGACTTTACACTACTTGGATGGAACCTAATAATTAGCGTCACCGTCCAGGCGAAGATAATGCTGAAACGAAATGTAATGATTAGGTAAACGTACCTAACCCGATAATTCCCACAGATCTTCCATTCCAATTCTAGCTTCAAATTCCATCATCATCATCAGCCGGAGAACGTCCACTGCTGGACATAGGCCTCCTCAAAAGAGCGGCACAAGTCACGATCACCAGCCGCTTGTAACCAGCGACTCCCCGCGACTTTGACCAGATCATCAGTCCACTGGGTGGGAGGTCGTCCAACACTACGTCCTCCGGTGCGGGGCCGCCACTCGAAAACCTTTCTTCCCCAGTGGTTATCGGTTCTGTGAGCAATGTGGCCTGCCCATTGCCACTTCAGTTTGCTGACTTTCTGGACTATGTCGGTTACTCTCGTTCTCTTGCGGATCACCGAATTATGTATCATATCTCGCAGAGAAACACCGAGCAAGCTCTCTCCATAGCACGCTGAGCGACTCTGAGCTTATCTAAGAGGCCCACATTTAAGGGCGAAATTCCGATTTAGCTTAATTTCGTTATGACCACTAACAAAGCGCAAAGAGGAACACTAAAGTTAGCCAGGGTGAAATTAAAAAAACATGCTTCTTTCATCGTCATTTATGCATTATGTTCGATGCCCAGAAAATTAACATTCTATCTCTAAATAGAAAAATATAAAATATGGTCTACAATAGTATGTTAAACTAGTGTTCCGTTGTGAGAGCTCTCCTCCATTCTTTTCTGCAAGATAGTGCAAGCGAACACGTTTCGTGTTACCCCGAATTTGAGGAAAGCGAAAAACTATTTATGATATTATTTATTATACTTATTATATAAAAGCTACTTATTAACATGTATCTATAGTATATTGTAAAATATTATGACAACTATAGGCGGTAGTAATTTAAATGAGTATTTATCCTGAGATTTGTATTATAGGGGTTTCCTAATTTGTATGGACATAATAGTATACCTGCGCGTGCGTAACTTATTTTAAAAAGTAAATTTTAAAAAGTGGGATGTATGTTTCGTGTCCCGCACACATTTCGAGCAGGACGTTTTTTCAAAGGTCCTAGAAGAGGTTGGCAACCCTACCCAAAAGTGACATATTATAACTCAACTATTAAACAAGAGAGTTTTGGCGCCATTGTGAAGGAGATGGTCGTGTTTTTTTCATAATTATTGAACTACGTGTTTGTATTGAGTGAAATTAGTTAATTTTCGTGGGGATTAGATTAATTTTGTTCAGTCAAAGTGTACAAATAATCATGAAGATAATCATAAAGAAATTAGTGAATCGTGTATTTCCTCGGTGCCGCCAAATCTCACTAGATGAGCTCGAATGACGAAGACATCGTTTTACTCAGACCCTGTCATGACATTGTGTGTCGTGACTTATGACTGTTAATAACACTAAATCAATACGGAAGACATGGTAGCAAGGCCGAAAAGTAGCCTTAGCCGGTCTCAGAAAGGGGCAAATTAACTGAAAAAAGACGGAAATGTTATCCATTCATATCCATAAACTATTTCATTTTAAGAGTTTTGGTGCCATCGTAAATGAAGATGGTCGTAATTTTTTCACAATTATTGAATTTAGTGTCAAATAAGAGTAAAATTGGTTAATTTAGGTGAGAATTAGTTTAATTTTGTTTAGTGAAAGTGCATAAATGAAATAATCATGAAGAAATTAGAGTATCGTGAAATTCCTCGATGCCGCCAAATCTCATAGACGAGCTTGTGTAACGAAACCACCGCTTTACTCAAGACCCAGACATGACTTTGTAAATAGTGACTAATAAAGAATTAATACGGAAGACATGAATTGAAAATATAAAACAAGAAAAAGATTTATTAATACGGAAGACGTGGCTGTATGGACTCAGATCCTTTGCCTTTTCCCGACTTGCAAAACATTAAAAAACAACAACCATTTTATTTTAAAATAAAACTAGAGTAAGGAATACCTCTAAAATAATGAATTCGAAAAAGGAAATACATATATCGAATTTAAACAAGTCCATTTGTTGAACTGATGGCGGCATCTGCAAACAACATTAAGGTATTGTTTTATTGTAATATTTATTTTCATTTATTTGAACACGCGAAGGTGCTTGCCATATATCTTGGACTGTGGCCTGTGGCAGCATCACCTGTTCTCAAACGTACTGCAATTACTAATGAGACCTTGGTGGTGTCAGCTTATTGCAGCTTATTCGACTCATACAAGTTTGAGCTAATTATTCAAACTGAAGCTTCTGAAGCTCATAACATTATTATAATATTACCGTAAAAATTTGTCTTATTATTTGTCTAAATCAAAATAATTTTAAGCGTTGTGAAACTGCAAAAAACTAATTTTGATTTCAATATTATGTACCTATCCAAAAATAAGCATGTTTTATTTTTTGAAGAAACGTTTAGAACGTATTTAGCGTATTTTTTAAGGTAGACCGCGCAAAACTAAGAAATAAGTCTTATATAAAATGGTTCAAAGCGTGTTGAGTTTTGACTGAATATCACGTATTTAATAACTTATGTATCCGGTAAGCGATAGGCTTGCAACCTATCACATTATGGGACTAAGTGTCTTCGGCTAGTCGTGTGTCACCTGGTTGTGCTTCTGCCTACACTTCGGCTTATGGCTTCGGGCATATGGGCGTGAAGAATCTACTACTAATTACTTATTTAGACGTTGTAACTTAAGTAAGTAGTTAATATTTGACTGCTTCGTTGGTCGAGTGGCTAGCGTACACGCCTAACTACACCAACAAACCTCGAGGCTCGTGTTCGATTCCCGACGAGGGCAAGCATTTGAGTGATAAACATTTAGATGCCTGCATTACCGAGTCTGGGTGTTTATTAAATTTATTCTGGTATCTATTTAAGTATTTCTATGTATTAGTATCGTTGACTAACACCGATAATACAAGCTTATAATTTGCTTACTCTGGGGTTAGATTCAAATTGTGTATCTTGTCCAGGGATATTTATTTATTAAACTGAAATTAAAACCGGTTTTGTGCAGTTTTACTGTTCCCCTGTTGGCCCGGGTCCGCTGAGTAGACCATTTGCTTACTTATCAGTTATCTGCCAGGCAGCTCGTAAAAGGCGAGCACAGGTCAATATTGATAATAAACAACAAGACTAGAAGTAGAGAGCTGTGCAGCAACTTGCCCACGTAAGGTCCCTACCTGTTCCTGCCGCCTTAGTAACTCTGTCATGTTCCGGTCTGGATGGTAGGGTTGTCGGTAGACTTGCGCAATAGGCCACCCATTACCACCTCAAAACAGCAACACACCTATAACATCTATGGTATTTAGGCCACGGTTATCTCTTTCCATTAGGAAAGCCGTGCGCTTGCTTGCTGACCTCTGACACCAAAAGAAGTATTCTTATATACATACCTACAAACAGAACAGGTGGAACGAAGTTCTCCGGGACTGCTTTACTTATAAATAAAATCAATTGCTGTTCGTTTGTCTCACTAGAACTCAAGAAAAGTTGGACCGAATTGAATTATTCGTAGAAGTCCAGAGAATGTTTAAAAGACAGAAGGAAAATTAGGAAAAACATTTTAAGTTTTACAATACAAACAGAACGGGTGAAACGAAGTTCGCCGGGTCTGATAGTATTAATTACAAAAATGATTGTAATCGGACTAATGAACACGACAGCTTAATTATTCATAGAGTAATAAATCAACAGTTTTTTTTCCAAGATGATATATTTTGATAGCTTTTACAAATACTGGTATAAATAACACATATTTAAATAAAAATGTTACATTAACGATAAACTAATTTAAACAGGAATTACCTAAGTTTTATTTTACTCTTTGGTCTAACGGTTCAGTTGTCGGACTTGACTGCATGAGGTCCCAGGCGTAGTCAACATAATTTATTTGTATTTCAAATACAGAAGAGTGATTCTAATATTTTTCAGGATTTTATATAATGTATAAAAAAAACAAAGATTTTAAATCAGGTAGTGCGAGGCCTCTTTAGGTGGGAGGCCGAGGGCGAAGGCCCACTTTACCCACGCCTAGCTACGCCACTGATTCTACTATTAATATGTTACGATTACTTTACCCCGTGTTGGTCCGGGCTCCTTTGCAGAATAGACCATCGCCTTCCTGCCAAGCAGCAGTAAAAGGCGAGCATAGGCACACCGTCTAACACGTCATCTGACTAGGTGGTAGAGTTCAGCAGCGACTCGCCCGGTTTGGTACCACCGGCTTACCTATTCCTGCTGCCATAACGTCACGACGTGTTCCGGTTCGGAGAGTAAGGTAACCGGTAAACTTACTTTTGCTCGAGACCTAACATCCCGGCCTCAGGTTGGCAACGCATCATTACCACCTTTGGTGTCTCTAGGCGGCGTGAATTTCTTACCATCAGGAAATCCGTCTGCTTGTTTGCCTTCCAACATCATAAAAAAAATTGTTGGTGCACAATAATGCGTATTAATTGCTTCTTTGGAGTTTTATTACGTGCCGAATTAAACCGCTTTTGAAAATGTCTATGTATGCTGAGTTTTTGTGCTGGATCTTTTATGTGTGTGGCTGCGATTCCGATCCGGTGGTAGTTTATAAAAATGGCGACAAACACAAATACCACAAGAATAAATATTTTTTTCTGATTTTGAGTCAAATGCACTCCGGGAATGTGCCGGCAGAAGTGAAAATTTGAATATTAACGTTGTGCATTTTGATATTTTGGAGTAGTTTGGGAATAATTTTGCACGAATTGCTTTAATTATCAGTATAAAAGTACTATCATTTATCTGGTAGAATACAGTGTTCATTTATTGCGGTATCATACACAAACACGATAACACGAACATTCGCGCAAGCGCCCTGCGCTGTCTTATTCTAAAAAAAAATATCAACCCTGGTTTATACAAACTTGCCAATACGTCAGACTATCATTGTATCTAAATATCTTATTGTTTGAATATTTGTTCTGTTCCTATTACGATTTGCTACAAATGGAATGATAATTTTCAATGCAAATATTGAAATAGGTACTTCAATGGTTTCATTCGCGTCTACAGCACAAATATAGTTCTTGTTAAAATAATTTAGTATCTATGTTGGCATTTCTAAAGTTATTTGCAAATTTAAAACTTAAGTCCTTTGGTAATTGTATCTTCACGCCCATATCCCCGAAAAGGTAGGCAGAGGCACAACCAGGGCACCCGCGACTACCCGAATTGAGAAAATTCAATTTTCTAATTAAAAAAAATGTTGCTCGGAATTGGATATCAGCCCGGTTGCCGATAGGCTTACGACCTTATCAAATTGTGGGACTAATGCCCGATTTCACCAAGATTTATACTTTAGAGGATCTTTAAACGTTACTTATGGGACTGTTTTCATATAAAACAGCCCCCTAAAGTATGTTAAAAGTCCCCTAAAATAAAATCTTGGCTCTTGGTGAAATCGGGCATTAGTGTCTTGGGCTAGTCGTCGGTGCCCTGATTGTGCCTCTGCCGGGAGTACCTTCGGAGATGTGGGCGTAAAGATACTTTTTTTTTAAATCAACTCTCTATAGACTTTTATGGGTAATGAAAGTTTATATGAAAATTTGATAGGTAATTCGAGTTCAAACATGGGCTTTTTTAAACCTTTAACAGGCTAATTTAAAAAAATGTGTGTGTACTAGCGTACACTCTTAAGACGTGAAACTTCTTTATTACGTTATTCTTCAAAAAATAATTTACTGTATGCAACTTTACAGAAATTGGTTAAATAAAGTTTATTGCCAATCCCTACTCCGCTGGAGAAAGTATACTTCGAATCACACGTGGTAGGGATAAGAACAAACATGGCGCGTAACAGAAAAATGTGACGCGAAACGAAAAAATGTTACACTAATTTTTTTCCAATCCCGATAAAGAAGTTTCACTTCAAAAAAAACAATTACCTATGAGTCTTACGGCCAATGTTAATAATATTTCTCTAAAGATGGATTTCAAGCAATCTAGATAGCTGCGTATCCGCCGGCCTATCCTATACCAAATAGCTATTCATCTTTTCCTGTCCACAGATATGTTATTGGCAAGCGATAACATAAAAGTCGATCAAAATATCAATCTTGGACAGCAAGTTTTGGATTAGGATTGATTATTAATATTGGCCGTTAAACTGTAAAAAAAGTTTGCATGAAAATTTACTCTATGCTTACAATGTCGCGAGTCAACAGTTAGTATTATCTATAGTATTATCTATAGGTATATGTGCTGCCAAAACTTTGGACCCCTTTTGCAAATTGCAGGAGCATCAAATTTGGCATACTTATAGTTTATGTGTAGGAGAAGTGCATAATGCCAATATTTTTCAATAATAATGCTTATAAAGTACATTAAATCAATAAATAAAACATTACCCATACTACCTTGCATTTGACACACACAAACAAATATATTGATGATAACGATATACGATCTTAGATGGCGCACTAAAAAGTTTGGAAACAAAGTAGTCGGTCTTGAGAAATAAGGATGGCGTTCTTATTTAGATATTAAAATTTATTATGGTCGAATTTCAACCAACAGGTAACCACTACATTATTATAACAGATTAATCACTATATTAAGAGTAATGTGCACTGACTTTCCTTCATTTAAAGCAGAAGCATTAAGTACTAATTGACCCGACAGACGTTATCCTGTCTTAACTACAACTGTATTTCAATTTTTTTTCTGTCGCAAGAAAATTCCTGACAATAATTAACGCAAAAAAAAATACCAAAGTCGTTCCATCCGTTCACGTGTAATGAGAGGACCGAGAGAAACAGAAATACATTTTTATTTAAAAGAATATAATTCTACATCGTATTTTATTGACGTAGCTGTAGCTGGTACAATTGAATATTTTTTTTTATGATAATGGAATGCAAACCAGTAGACGGATTTCCTGATGGAAAGAAATTCACTCCGCCTAGAGAAACCAAAGGTGGTAATGGTGCGTTGCCAACCTGAGGCCTGGAAGCTAGGCCTCGAGCAAAAGTAAGTTTACCGTCTACCTTACCCTCCGAACCAGAACACGTCAACGGCAAGCATATGACGTTATGGCGGCAGGAATAGGTAAAACGGTGGTACCAATCCGGGCGAGTCGCTGCGAAACTCCACCACCTAGTCAGATATCACGGTGTTAGTGACGGTAAGCCTATGCTCGCCTTTTACGAGCTGCCTGGCAGGAAGGCCGATGGTCTATTCTGCAAAGGAGCCCGGGCCAACACGGGATAAAATAATCCATTTCGTCACTGATTGGAGTTATTTGTTTATGATAATCTAAATTTTTTTTGACTAAAGACAGAGAACACGCACACGGTTATCCGGGGACAAAAGGCACGCGTATGTAGCTGAGACGTTAGGACTATTGCACTAGTTTTGCTAATACGTCTAATTCATAAGAAAACTAATGAAATTCCCCGAAATTTACAACTCTGCACGCAGTTATGGACCAAAAATTAATATAAAATGTCCCGGAAGACGTAGGCACAGGTACAACCGGTGCACTCACGACTAGCCGAAGACACTAAGTCCCACAATGTTATAGTTGGCACAACTATCGCCAAACGGACACATATCAAAAACTCGAAAAAAATATCATAAAAAAGATAAAACACATTTTATTCTGCTTGTCCGACCCGGAGGTAAACCTCATGAAGTCAAGTCCAACAACCGGAATGTAAATTTTGCTATTTTTATAGGAACAAAAATAAAAAAATTGCAAGGAAATGGCACATAGACTCTCTTTGTCAAAAAAATTAAAAATGTGTGCGTGTACTAGGGTACACTCGTAAGAAGTGAAGAAGTGAAACTTCTTTATGACGTTATTTTTTAAAAAATAATTTACTATATGCAACTTTACAGAAATTGGTTAAATAAAGTTTATTGCCAATCCCTACTCCGCTGGAGAAAGTATACTTCGAATCACGCGTGGTAGGGATAAGAAAAAGATGGCGCGTAACGGAAAACTGTGACGCGTAACAAAAAAATGTTACACTAAAAAAAAATTTCAACCCCGTAAAGAAGTTTCACTTCAATAAATACATTTGTACATTTATTAAAAAGAAAAAAAGAAATGGCAGGCTTGGACGCGTCTCTCTTAGCTTATATGAATATGTTTCTGCTGTTTTAGATCAGGCCATTCCTGTTTTGGGAAATTCTGTATATCCAATTACAATCTTTACAATTCCAGACAACTGTATAGAAACATATAGTGTTAGTCAGTTACCTACGTGTAAACCTGAACCATTTTTTTGTCGCTTATATAATATTAGCCACATTTATATATACATTTTATCGGTATGTGAATGGGAATTTAAATGTAAACTTTACTATTATGTTTGAAACAAATTCTGAAATATTAGGAATTTCCAGTTTTAAACAATTAGTAAGCAACTGTATGTGTCTTCATGTTTTTCTATTAAATTTACAAAAATAAATATAGTAAGTGACTTTCATTAATAATTTTATAGAGTAAACAATTTTTGCAGAATTGGTAAATACCAAAATATCAGTACTAGTTTTGACACAAATATAATATGATATGAGAAATCTCAGTTTTTCAAGGAGTTTATTTCGGTACGGAGGCAACTCAAGGTAAATTTAGATATTGAATGTCAAGAAGGTGATTGTACCATTTTTTCTCCTGACTGACCAGGTTTTTAAATTGTACTAGTTTTTAAAAAATCATTATTTGCAAATACTGTAACTTAACTTGTTTATAATTATAAACAGTTGCCGGGGAGTTCGATATGTACTCGTTTTGCAGTTTGCTTTGTGCGAAAGTAGTACCTTCGGGCTTCGGCTAATCGTGAGTGCCCTGGTTGTATTTACTTTTCTATCTGGTTATATCTATCTGGTTGGTAGTTCTAAGAATACGGGGACGAAGACACTCAATTGCATACTATTTTCAATATTACAACAGAAGCACTCTAAAATATTCATTTGTTCAATAAGTATATTCTGAAAATAATTTAATTTTTACTTAATTTGATTTCAGTTCAACTTTCACTTATAAATACTTAGTCAACAAATATCGAAAATATATCCCAGCAGTATATAAGTAAAAACCATTCTCCTATTCCTTAAGATCTATGATTACATAAGAAATTTAAGTTAAAATCAAAAGTGAGGTATGTTTACGTTATAGTAAATTAACAAAATACTAAGTCCATAAGGTTACCATGTCATCTTAGGAAACAGAAAAGGAAAAAAAAACAAATGTTACCGTAAATGAGACCGCTTCAACAAAAAGAAATCTCATCCTTCAAAAAAACCATAAACTAAAATTGCTACTGGCAGCGTAATGGTGTAACAAACAGCAAATGACGACAAACGACGACTAGACGAATTTATAATCTTCTCTTTATGGATGCGTTAAAAAATAAGAAATATGCGAGATAACAACTTAAAAAAATAGCATAATAAAAAAGATTGCCAACCAATAGACCATCCAATGTAGAGTCAAGTTTCGAACTCACCCTATCGCTTACCTAGCCCGAGTTTACAAACTCTGCAACAACCCAACTCAAAACCTTCTTCAAAGTACTTATAATTCGAAGAAAAAATAATTTTCTTAGATGTCTTGATGTTCCTAACACTTACAAAGGCTAGCATAGATGTGTACAGAACTCTGCTAATTTTGATTGTTGTAGCACCGAATCGTATTTTTAATTTTGTTGAAAAACATTAAATTAAAAAATGCTAAATTTATCATCTAGTGAATGGAGTTATACTTTAGGACTTATTTTATAGAGTATGAATCCTATTCGGTAGAGTTCACACCATTAAAAAAATCCTGTTGCTGATTGTCATAGCTAGCTAAGAAGTTTTGGCGCCATCGAGAAAAAAGATGGTCGAAGTTTTTTCATAATTATTGAATTTCCTGTTGATATTGAGTGAAATTCGTCAATTTTGGTGGCATTTTGTACAGTTTTATTCAGTGAAAGTGCACAAATGAAATAATCCTGAAGAAATTTGAGTATCGTGTATTTCCTCGTTGCCGCCAAATCTCATTACATGAGCTTGAGTAATGAGGCCGCCGCATTACCCAAGAGCCTGACATGACTTACTGACGACTTATGACTGATGACTAATTATAATTGATATAAAATTTGATCCAAATTTCTACTTGACGAATGGCAAAATACTAACGTGTAGGTCAAAACTTAAAGAAAGAAGAAATCTAGCTACCAATACTGTCAAAAAGATTTTGTAGAGCCATCCTAAATATAAAGTATAGCCAACCTTATATTTCTACATGTCACAACTATTAAGTCCTTACTTCAAAAACTGTACATCTTAGACAAAATATTATCGGCCTTGCCAGTTTTTCGTGTCACTAATAAATTCAGGTGTTTGTCAAATTATGTTTCTGTCAACATTTAATTACATTGAAAAATACATTAAGAGCTCCCTATTGTCGTGTCTCATTTTGTAGGATAGAATATCGTATAAACTGACTTGTATGCGCAAGCAATATTTACAGCCAATGAACTGTAAGGTTCTAAGTTCCTCTACTTATACATGAATTGCCAAAAAATCTTGATGAAAATATTACTAAAAAAAATATTAAACATAAATTGAAAAAAGTTATTTTTTGAATTGTAAATATTAATAAATAACAAAAACATTTTGGTTTTCTTAACATTTATTACATATTTTTTAGTGTCCTCAAATTTGATGTTTGCTATTAATGTACATATCTTCACGCCAAGTCCCTTACGGGGTAGGCAGAGAGTATCGAGTGCCAGACCTCACGATCCTGACAAACCTGTCTTGCTTCCTTCACATTCATTACCCTTTTCATACAAACACGCCGGTTTCGGAGACTCTTGACACCACCCTCGGATAATATCCGATTGATCTGATATATATTTACTTAATATATTTTATATTGAATATTGTTATGAAATAACTGATGTAATGAAAACTGGCCAAGTTAAATCTAACCTACTATTAGATCTCTTATTTTGAAATAACAAATCCGAGGGTGGCTCGGATAATATCCGATTGATTTGATATATATTTACTTAATGTATTTTATAATGAATATCGTTATGAAATAACTGATGAAATGAAAACTGGCCAAGTTAAGTCTAATTTACTATTAGATCTCTTATTTTGAAATAACAGCATTTGTTTTAGGTATCGAATAAAGCAAAGAAATAGAGTTTCATACTTGATCATAATGTTATTTTGTCCCTATAAATAAATATTTGGATTTTGCATAGAACTTGGCACCCATTAAGATTTCCATTTTTTTTTTGCGGCGGAGTTCACAGCCAAGCATAATTTTTGTATTGAACTTGGGTCTCCTTTTTTACATTTTTCTTTTTGGTGGTATGTGATATGTACTACGTGCTAAGCTCGGTTCTGTTGAGTTGACAGAGATTTAGTCGAGGGAGTGAGAGTGAGAGTGAGCGAGAGAGCGAGTAGGTATTTGAGACCTTTTGGTTCTGATATTATAGGTACAATATACATAATACGTTTTTCAGTGACGTTATGATGGCAGAAATTGAAAAGGTGGATATATCCAAACAAGAAGCAGTAGGACTCTATCACCTTCTCGGACTAATTTTGTAGAATGATTCGGTAATGTAAATAGCTAGGCAGACCAATTAGTTGGTGATGGAATCCCTACGACAAAAAACTGATTTGATCTGATATTTTTTTTCCATTCCTTGCATTATGATAAAAAATAAAACAGCCCGGAACTAACACGAAAAAGATCAATTAATGATAATTATTCAAAATTATTGTCTCTATAGGTAGTACGTGTTATCTTATCCAATTAAATGCAGTTCAATCTTGTTCATTAAAGTAACATTGAATGTAGAGTTAAGTATGAAAGCTGAGAAAACGAAATTGCGGCCAACGTGTGCGCTAGCTTAAAATAAAAGTCCTGGCGCAGTCGCACTTAGCAACAGCACTTCTGAAACAAGTTCTCCATTTATATAATGACACCGAAATCGTCCTCTTGCGCATCGAAATCCTGGCAACCTTGAAAAGTTGATTATAACTGGAATGATAAGAGGCCTGGCCAAATGTGTGGTATTCCGACATCGAATCTTAAAGAACCTTTGTCATTTTAATTGCAAATAATTAAAAATTAATCATGTATTTAATACGTAACGTTAAAATTGAAATAAAAGAGCTAAGATGAAAATCACGTAGTGGAAAATTAGCAGAAAGTGTTCGAAATGCTCTATCGGATCCAAATAATTATTATGTGTCGTATCTAGTGCAGTGTAGAGCAAGGAATTGCATAGTTGCATCGTGCAAGGCGAGAAATGAAGTGGCGAGGTGAGGGGCGGGGCGGTGCAGTCGCGGCGGGGCAATCAGTCGCATTGTGACCGCGCGTCGTGTCGCGTGTCTGTACGTCTGACGCGCGTCTCTACATCGCGAATACGGCCAACTACAACGGGGCCATGGTGTCCGTGGGTGTATACAGGCGCCGAACACCTGACGACTACGAGGAGCGCTCCGAACCTGGAGCTTCGAGCTCAGCGGTGCCGCGAGCACCACCGAACTGTGCTCGCTGTCGTAACCATCGTCTCAAGATAGAGCTGAAGGGTCACAAGCGTTATTGCAAATATCGTTACTGCACTTGTGAGAAATGTCGCCTCACAGCAGACAGACAACGGGTGATGGCTCTACAGACAGCCTTGCGTCGTGCTCAGGCGCAGGATGAGGCCAGAGCGCGGGCTTCGAGCAGTCAACCTACAGGGATAGAGTTAGAGCACCCGGAGCCCCCGATAGTGAAGGCTCCTAGAAGTCCAGTGGCTCCTCCGCCTCCTTGTTCCGCGTCCACCAGTTGTGATTCTGTGCCCGGTTCGCCAGGAGTGTCGCCTTTCAACCAGCCACCACCGACGGTGAATCCACATCCGGCGATACCACCGCTATTGCCGCCACAACAACCTGGTTAGTGTTTATTTCTTATATACATTGATAAAATATATAATCGCGATGCGTTAATATGTAATTGTTACGCGGTGTTAGTATCAGACGCGTGTGTCCGTGATTACCTATTGCATACAATGTCTCTGTGTTGATATAATTGGGTGCGATTTATGTATATTGTTAATTTTGCTGAGCGGCAAATTTTTCTTCACATATCAAGAAGATACATTGTTTACTTCCGGTAGAGTCATTATAACTACTATTATCTCTACTCTTCTATTAAACTAGAATTTTCTAATAGGTAATTAATAACATAATTATTGCCAAATAATATTCGCAATAAGAAAATATGAAAAAAAAAATACATAAAAATGAACACGTAAGAAAATGAAAAAGTACAAGAGATCTAAAATTAAATCTTATTGATTTGTTTATTAAAGTTCATAGTGGGTATGCTTGTATTCACATTTTAATGAGATTTTTTATACTTTTTGATAACTTTAACTATTAATAAAAAAAGGTTTTCCGGAAAACCCATAGCATGAACAAAAAACTTTTTTGATGTCTGTATAAATGGAAAAATGTAGGTGTTTACATTGACATGTACTTATTTTGTTAAAGTAGATGTGATCTCTCTCAGCTTGGTTGCCTATTTACACATCTTAAGAAAAAAAAATTCACGTTCAGAAGTAAAACCTTTTACGATGAAAATCAGGAAATATTGAAATGGTATATAATCATAATAAATAAATAGGTATGAATGTATTATTGGGCTTAGATGATCCGATATTCTGAATATGGGATAACTGTGTCCACCGTCGGACATTGGCCTAAATAAAACTTTAGTTTTCAAATTTACTGAAATGTTAGATTTTTTATAATTGGTAAAAGGTTACATAATAGAAATATTATATGTTTTTTAACTATATTACTATATATCAGGTCCTTCTAAAATATATATAAACAATTTTTAGACGGTGATATTGAAAACCAAAAGTAATATTTAATCAGGTGGAAGAATTCCGCTAATGTTATTTTGTTATGTTAATAATTTCCAGTAGGCTCTTATTAAATAGAAAAAAAAATAGTTTAGCGAAATATTAAAAAAATATTCATAGTTAAGATAGAATAAGCTATAATTGGCCAGCTATAACATTGATAGCTTTAAAAGTAATAAAATGAAGGATTAAACTCGTAGTCATGAGCTTAATGCTTAAGATAGGTATAATGGGCACATCTTTGGGATCATCAATTAGTTACCTACATAAATTCTCCCGTGTAAGTATAATAGACTATCTGATGCTCTGACTATCCACTTACCAGGCAGCTGTTAAGAGGGGAGCAAAGGCTAAATGGGTGATTACCAGTAAGACTACTAGTGGTAAAGTATTGTGCACTTGCCTGGGTAGGCATCCACCTCCGTACCTATTCCTGCCGCTGTAACGACTCTG
>NJDD01000254.1:291591-340214 GCA_002245505.1 Calephelis nemesis
TTATAATATTATGTGTACAAACTATATCCTACCCAAAAATATTTACAAGACCACAACAAAAGATATCGACCTATGAATATAACCTATAACCTATGAATAAACACTTATTTTAATTACTTACCTACCTTAATTGATACTCTTCTAAAACCCAACTAATATTATACCTAATACCTACACAATTTCTTATTTTTTATGTAGCAATTGAAGTCGGTGCCTAAAAACTAAATACTAATCAATCCAACCACAAACAATTACGTACGACCTACGTAGGTAACTAATCTAATAAACCTACAATTAGAATAATTATAAAATGAATGGAACCTGACAAGTTAAATCCTAAACACTACTATACTTAGGTATATTAAATAAACAGAAATTTCAGGTGACAATAAATCAACGCAATAACAAGTAACAACGAACGACCAAGCAACTAACAGACGACAGAAAACAAGTGAGTAAAGCTTTATCCTTATATATTTTTTAGTAAAACACAACGATAGCGCGATCTAACTTTGCGTGTGGCGCCACCTCTTCAGTAATTTTGAAACTAAAATAATTGAAGGCATGGATGAATGGAGGCACCGACTTCAAGTGCTACATAAAAAATAAGAAATTGTGTAGGTATTAGGTATAATATTAGTTGAGTTTTAGAAGAGTATCAATTAAGGTAGGTAAGTAATTAAAATAAGTGTTTATGCTTTACCTTTAAAACCGTACCTTTGAAGTCAACAGCATCATTTTTAATATCACAGATTTTTTATCAGATTTCACTCTTCTAGGGTTTTATTTTTACCAGTAAGTATAAATAGATTACACAGATGGCGGTACTAGTAGAGGAGAATAGTTAGTGCAAGAGGACATTCTGCCATGTTATGTTGACATTCTAAAGTTTTTGTGTTAGTGCAAGCAAGAAAACAGAACAATCATATGATTGAAGTAGAATAAGTTTAGATCTGATACCGAAAGTATTCTATGCTTTTTGTTTACTGTGTTGGGGAAGTCGACGAAACGAGACACTTGGGAGATAAAATTTAGGGTTGCCACCGCAATAATTACCACCCTTTTGTCTATTGAGAACAGAAAATTAATAAACCGAATTACGAAAAACTGTAAAATACTAAAAAAATCGGGAGTTATTAAATACAGGACATTTCATGAAAATAATATTTTTTTAAATTTTAGTTGCGTAGGAAAAATAAGTAATAATCCAGTAAAACTATTTATTTCATTAGTGTAATCAGGGAACAGAGTCATGTCGTCATTTGCCTGTATTCATACCACTAACTACATATACGCGGTTCCAGTTTAGAAAACTGAGAGTATCATCATATTGTTTGCACACATTATTTTCAGTTTTTACAGGCGATATTAATTTTAAAGGATCCAGGTTTAGAATCGACAGCACAAAAAGTTCTTATTAAGATACTTTCTACTTACTAAGGACAGTGTGCAATTCTTGTAAAACAATTTTTTACAATAGTTTTTTTTTAATTTCACAGTAATATTAATATAACACAAGAAAAAAGAGTGAATGAAATTAACTGGGCTGGACATTGGGCGTGGGTGAGATGGTGAATGAAATGAACAAAAACATTTAAAAGTCGATATAATATTATGTGTTAGTGTGTAATCAATGCAACTGTCATGCGAATTACTCAATTAATATATCAATGTTAAGTTCCACAGCCCTGACTTGTATGTAGTTTATGACTGTGGATCTCTTCAGTAAACCTTCCCTGGTTCGAAGGATTCTTTAGGGTTGCGAACAATTAATAATTTCATACAATGCAAGAAAGTTTGAATGCTTGTAATTAAAAAAATGCTTTTTGTAAATAATACTTTTCTTGATAAACTCGAAAATGGTGGGGACTAATTTTAATAAGCTTTATTAAAAAATACGAGTAGCAGGAAGATTCAAGGTATTTTCGCCTCTGTGGTGTAGCGGCCTGATGTTGGAAGCGACTTCATGAAGGTCCCGGTTTGATCTTCAAGTAGGGCAAAAAAAGTGTTTTTTTTTAGTTTTCTAGCTTTATTAGAAAATTGAAAAAGCACTGCCCGAAATTGCATTTGTACCCAATTAGCATAGTCTTGTCCACTGTTCTATTGTGGGACTTAGTGTCTTGGGCTTGTGAATGCCCTGGTTGTACTCTGCCCACCTCTTCAGGGATAAGGGAGTATATATAGTTTATTTAAATCTGAAAGGACCTCAAATTTACTCTCGAATAGAGTAGATTGTTTTGCAGAATCAATTCAAATAAGAATAAAGAAAGAAACTGACAAACCTATAAATAATCCGTTTAGATTGGTTCATTACTTAATACCCTGTTCTAATTAAAATATCTGATGAAATAAAAACAGCACTTCAATAAATTAACAATATGTGCATATTGCATGAAAAATAAATTCCAAAAGATGAGACAGCCCTAACGTTAAGACTGACGTTTTATGAGCATCCGAATTTCGGGCAATAGTTTTGGCGGGCAAGGTCGTTTCAGTATTGCACGAGTTGTGCGGTCCCTTTCATAGCGTTTGTGATTTATTCATCATTTTGAATATATTCATAAGTTTGAGTTATTCAACGTAACGTTCGCTGACCGTATTCGTAACTGAGAGATCCGAGAAAAAGTAGGATTAAAAGAAATATGATTCAATATGAATATAGTCTTAGTTAGTAGTGTAGTAGGTTTGTAGACAAAACATTACATTTCATAGATTTTTATTGATCACGGGTTTCTTAAATTATTATTATTATTTAAATTAATTATTATTTCAGAATTATTATTTAAAAGTTGGACATATTGGACTAAATACCAGGTATAATAAATTAGACATATAGTGCAAATAGAGATAAATTGATTTACAAACATTAAAAAAGTATTTGCTTGGTATGAAATTATTAAAACACAATTTATTAAAGATAACCGATTACATGATTATAAGATTTTGGAATCCTACGAACAGTACATTTTTAAAGTATAAAGTAACAAATGTCTATAATTTTTAGCTCTCTTTGGATTTCTATATATAAAAAACTTCCAACACTGCCAACCACGTGAAGATACATCAATAGAATTACTTAATTGGATTAGGTTGTAATAGTACAGAAAATGTATAAATTAAATACAAACAAAACGCTCGACTAGTGGCCACATTGTTTTGATTCCACGTAATTCTCGCATTTGCTTGGTATTTGTTTCAATTGAACCATCGCTGCCAACATTTAACACAAGTCTTGCTCTAGCTTCCTTTGTTTTAGTTATTTCGGAACAAATTAACTCTAGAAGGAATGTTTTACAAAATACAATCGACTAATCAATAATTTTTGTATAATTATTACAAAATGTAAAGAGTTCATTCTATAAAAAAAGATTAGTATCTTCACGCCCATATCACCGAAGATGTAGGCAGAGGCACAACCAGGGTACCCACGACTTGCCGAAGACACTAAGTCTTACATGTGATAGGCGGCAAGCCTATCGCCAACCGAGCACACAACCAATCCCGAGCAACATTTTTTTTATTAGAAAATTGGAAAACCATGTTTTCTTTTTGTTGCCCACCTCACCACACCATCCTCGTATGATACCTGAGCGATTTGATCATGGAATGTCAGCCTAGGTCTCTTTGGGCACCTACATTCATCCACATTTGCATTGTATATCTTTGTCAATCTTTTATCTGACATTCTTTCCACATAACCGAACCAACGGACCATGCCTTTCCTCATTTTAACACCAACACTTTCTTTCAATCCCACTCTTTCTCAAATCTCACTGTTACGAATGCGGTCAGCGAGCGTTAAGTAAAATAACTCAAACTTATTGTTTAGAACAACAATATTTTAAAAAAAAGTTAATTTTGAATTTAATTTAATACTCAAATATATCATGCTGTTAATTTGAAATTCTTAGGCTAAGAACTCACGAGGCGGTACCTATGTTTTTGTATGAGAATCGTCAAGTATATTGATGTGTTCTATATAACTAAATCGCAATATTTCAACAACTATAAATTCGTATCTACTGATAAACCAGATACTATCTACTACTGTCAAATACCGTACTTGGCGTCGGCATATGGAGTGATATTCAATTATTTTTATTAAAAAAAACTATAACACGAATACTATAATACAGACTACTAAAATAGATTCTAAAACATTTACTGTGCTCAGTAAGTTGATATAGTAATGCAAGCTAGCCTATTGCTTCTTTCCGAAGGGCACACTCGGCCACATGTGAAGTAATGTTCTCATTTCTGGGCGGGGATGGTCGGAGACAACATAAAAAGTAAAAATGTTTGTCCAACGCATCTGTGATACTCCCGGTAGGCGGGTGAGAAAAAAAACAAAATCTTGAGTATCCCGTATAAATTTCTTGAAACTTTAATAAAAAGCACCGGGTAAAAGTTAAAGTATCTTTACGCCCATATCTCCAAAAAGGTAGGCAAAGGCACAACCAGGGCACCCACGACTAGCCGAAGACACTAAGTCCCACAATGTGATAGGTGGCAAGCCTATCGCCAACCGGGCACATATTAAATCCCGAGCAACATTTTATAAATTAGAAAATTGGAAATTTCCTTTTTGTTGCACGACCCGGGAATCGAATCCGGGACCTCATGTAATTAAATCCAACACCTGTCCACAGAGGCGAGTTACGAGTACTGGGTAAATTTATAAAATGTGACAAAATCAATGGAGGTTTGGTCCACGTTATTTTGATGTTTTACTATGTTTCGTTGGTGTCTTCATGATTATAATTACCGATCCGATCTGACATCCGAAAAGAAAAATCACTTTTTTCGGACAATGTAAAATCGTGAATTGACTAAAGAAAGCCATAAAGAAACGTGTAACAATCCTTTTCTTTTTGTTTGTCATATTTTTGGCGTGAAAACTTCATTAGCGGCGTTGCGCACTTTTTTTGGAATGGGTAAAAAACTTCTAAACTCGCGTCAGGACACGTGACCTGATCGAAAATTCGTAAGACGGATGGAGACTAAACGGCCGGCGCGGCGTAGGAGAGGAATTATCCTATCCTCTTTCTACGGCGCGGCGAAAATGTATGCCTGCGCTTGCTGGCTCGGCGCCCTGTGCCGCGCTTGCGCGAATTTTCGTGTTGTCATGTTTGTGTACGATAGCGCATTAAATGAAAATTGTATTCTACAACATAAATGATAGTGCTTTCATACTGATAGTTAAAGCAATTCGTGCAAAATTATTCCCACACCATTACGAGTACAAAATATCAAAAATGCACAACGTTAATCTTTAAATTTTTTACTTCTGCCAGCACGTCGTTTTTTTTTTTCAATTTCACCCGGCGTAAAGCATTATTATTAAGATACAATTTTTAATATTTCCCTCACGTTATCGGTAACACCGTCCGGTACGGAATGTTGGACATTGGCCAAAGCTGCTTCACACCAAAACGGACGAAATCGTGTTAGCACAATGTTATTTATTACTAAACGATGACTCTTTCAAAGTAATTAAATTTATGAGCTGTATGTTATTTATTTACAAATGACCAAACAAATTTCATTAAAGTAAGACATTACGGTTGTAAACTTTTATCGTTCTAATATTTCAGAGTTTACGTCAACGTAAATTATTATTATTTAAGATGAGGACACACATTTAAAATATTAAGGTCTTGATTACAGCAGCTGTTTTGCGTCAAAACTAAACCAGTTATTTGAAAGGCTTATGAAGTATAATATAAACCATTTCCAAGCATTTTATAAATCTATATTATATTAATACGTGATGCCAAAACTTTGGACCCCTTTTTACGAAAATTGCGCAGATGCAGGATCATAAAATTTGGCACATTTAGGTATAGTTTATGTGTAGGAGAAGTGCATAACGCTAATATTTTTCAATAATAATGCTTATAAATTACATTGAATCATTACTCACACTACCATGAATTTGACACACACAAACAAATATATTGATGATAACGATAAAAGATGGTGCTCTAAAAAGTTTGGAAACAAAGTAGTTGGTCCTGAGAAATGAAGATGGCGTTCTGATCAACAAGATATTAAAATTTATTATGGTCAAATTTCGACCAACGGGCGACCACTAGCAATAAATAAATATACTTGGACAAATCACACAAATTGAATCTAACTCCAAATTAAGCAAATTATATGCTTGTGTTTTGGGTGTCAGTCAACGATACTAATACATAGAAATACATATATAGATAAAAGAATAAATTTAACAAACACCCAGATCCGGAAATGCAGACGTCTAAATGTTCATCACACAAATGCCCGCCTCCGTCGGGAATCAAACCCGAGCCTCGCGGTAGGTCGATGTAGTTAGGTAAATTCGCTAGCCACTCGACCAACGAGGCGGTCAACCAATAAGACAAAGGCTTGGGTTTAGTTATTACTAACACCGTGAATTTTTGGTTAGTTAGGACCCACAATTGTACTATAACTTGCTCAGATTCATAGTCCTGTATCATTCATTTCTACAGTTACATCCTTTGTGATTATCACTATCTTGTTTTTTTTAAAGTAAATAACAAACTTACGTAAAAGACTTATCCACACTTATCTTATCTTACTATAGTTATCCACAATATACTTTATTTAACACTTTCTGTTACTTTCTAGCCAACCGGTTTCACTTTTTACAGCATCATCAGGGCTTTAAAACTAAAGTAAAAAGTACTGTTCTAATTTAACGTTCTGTACTTATTTGGTTGGATTATTGACCAAACAAATAAGTAATGAACGTTAAATTAAAAGTACAAAAAACATTATTTTTTTGTACTAACTTTTTGTACAAAAAAATATGAACAAATTAATTTGCATAAATAAATTAAATCTATAAATAATTATTAACGTCTTGATACTATCGGGTTTTATCTTAAAAACTATACCTAGGTCCCATTTTTTTGTATTTTTAATGTCAACGGTCTTATTTGTTAAGTGAATGAAACATTTTTTCTTACAAAATATGCAAAATACCTTTTTACTATCTCACGTGTTTTAATATTTACATAATGATTACTTTATTAATGGATTATAGTTGTTCGTGTTTTATTAACTAGTTTTATTTAGTGCCTGGAGGAATCAAAAACAGACTGAGTCTTGTTATGGCAATACAGCTACGTATTTATAATTCACATTTTATGAGCAGCCGGATCAGAATTATGTGACGTATCACAAAGAAAATCTGATGAAAGAAACCCAGTTGTTATAAAGTTTCTCACTCACCCTGGAAGGAGATGATATCTCTTATGTTAAGTATCTTCACGCGAATATCCCCGAAGAGGTAGGCAGAGGCACAACCAGGGCACCCACGACTAGCCGAAGATACTAAGTCCCACAATGTGATAGGTGGCAAGCCTATCGCCAACCGGGCACATATCCAATCCCGAGCAACATTTTTTTTTAGAAAATTGGAAAACCAAATTTTCTTTTTGTTGCCCGACCTGGGATTCGAACCCGGGACCTCATGCAGTCAAGTCCAACACCTGAACCGCTAGACCACAGAGGCGATGTTAAGTTGTGCAATTTTGTAATGTACAACTGACTGACCTAAAAGAAATTGTCCTGTTATTTTTAAGAAATGATCAAATAATTATTTCTGAACAAATAACACAATTTAAACCTAGGTACCTTCAGAACAAAAAGATTAAACGATTATGTTATGTGTGTTTATCAACGATAACAATACTTAGGAAAGCTTAAATAGATACCAGAATAAATTTAACAAACGCAAATTTGCAATCCGTAACTGTCCCATCCCTACACGTGTTATGCGATGACCAAGGGAAATGAAAATAATTTTTTATACAAATATATTAATAAAAGCCTTATTTTTCCCTATTCATGAAAATTATTAAATTTAACTGTGATTTTGTCCTACATGTGAAATGAGAATTTTTCTTTCCCTTTTTCGATTTTTTTTTCACAGAGAGTTACCTCATATCATTGAAGAACAAAAAAGCTAACTGATTAAGAAAAAACTTTATTTTGTTATATTATCGACTTGAGACTTTGAGCAAGTTAAAATAAAATAAAAAGAAATATAATTATACTTAATACAAATTAGAATGTCTGCCTACTCTACTCATTCAGGGCTAAGCCGCAGAATCGATTTCGATGAAATTAGACATGCATATAGGGGTATGCATGCATGGGTATAGGTAAAGATCCGGGTTCAATTTTTTTTAATCAACCAGAGCTATAATGTGAAGAAAGTTTCTAAAAAATCGTAATTATTTTGCGCTGAAAAAGTCGTGAATAAACAGCTATTTAAAAATAAGATACCTAATTAAAAAAAAAGATAATAATAAATACAAACGTGCAAAATCTTTGTGGATTCATCCAGATATAGACCTATCTTTTCACGGAGTTTGTGATGTAAAACCTGATGCTTACGGAGCTGCCCCTATACCTATCATAATTTTAATCATTTGTTTTGTTTTATAACTTAACGGCTAATTAAGTTTAATGGGACATATTTGTTTTCACAACACCTTCTGATAAAAAATTCACCTTTTGAGTACCTTCAAAGATATCAAAGCTAAAGTTAAACAGTTTTATTTATCGGTTTAGTCAGGTGCTATTAGAAATAATTACTTGGAAATAAGAACATACGCCTTTTCATTAGTTTAACAATAGATCCAGTTTACGTTGATGACAAAAAATTAATAAAATTGTTAAGTACCTTTTAGTGCTAACATTTATTGCTAGTTCAATTAGAATATGTGCATTAGAGAGATAAATTGCATTAGTATCCCGTGCATCTGTTGTTGTAGACTAGCTAACTCGACAAACGTTACGCTTTTTATAATGTATGCAAATTGCACATGGATACCCGGTGCTCTCGGAGGAAGCGGGGGGTTAAATTGGACTCAGACTGACTAAACACTGTGTGAAAAACTTACGAAAGTTTTTGTGTTTGAAAGAGACGAAACCAGAACGGGTGTAAGAGTTTTAATTGACGATGAAGTGATGAAGCAAGTGAATTAAATTGTATATTTTGGTTGTGCTTTTAACAGGGATGGAAGGCACACCGCGGATGCAGAGAGGATAGTGTGTGCACGGAATGGAGAGTTGGGTAAGCTATTTCAAAGCGAGGTTTTGAGTCAAAAAGCTAGACTCGCTTTGCATAATTCTGTGCTTATCCCAACGTTATTGTATGAAAGCGAGAGTGGGGTATGTCAGAAAAAGCATGAAAGTAGGATAAATGCGGTCGAAATGAGAGCGCTACGGAAAATCTGTGGTGTAACGCTCGCTGACGGCATTCGTAACAATGAGATTCGAGAAAGAGTGGGATTGAAAGAAAGTGTTGGTGTTAAAATGCGAAAGGGCATGCTCCGCCGGTTCGGCCATGTTGGAAAGAATTACAGATAAAAGATTGACTAAACAGATATAAGTGACTTGTAACTTTTTATTTATGATATTGGAAGGCAAACAAGCAGACGGATTTCCTGATGGTAAGAAATTTCCGCCGCCTAGAGGCACCAAAGGTGGTAATGGTGCGTTGCCAACCTGAGGCCGGGATGTTAGGCCTTGAGCAAAACTAAGTATACCGGCTACCTGACCCTCCGAACTGGAACACGTCACGACGTTATGGCGGCAGGAATAGATTAGGCGGTGGTACCAATCCGGGTGAGCCGCAGCGAAACTCTACCACCTAGTCAGATGTCACGGTGCTAGTGACAGTAAGCCTTTGCTCGCCTTTTACAAGCTGCCTGACATTAAGGCAGATGGTCTATTCTTCAAAGGAGCCCGGACCAACACGGGGGAAACTCAGGTCATTACCTACAACAGGCTTTAGACTCTCACCTAGGTTTTACTAAGGCTGTTTCAATTAGTTGTTGATTTACTTCTATACCTAGGGTGACAGTAAATAAATAATTTGAATTTGAAGATATACAATGCGAATATGGATGGATGTAGGTACCCGGGGAGACCAAGATTGACATTACAAGATCAGATAAAACGCATACTATCCGAGAGTCACCACCCTCAAGATCAAGAGTCTCCGAAATCTGCGCGTTTGTATGAAAAGGGTAACGAATGTGAACGAAGCCAGACGGGTTCGTCAGAATCGTGAGGACTGGCACTTGATACTCTCTGCCTACCCCTTGAGGGACTTGGCGTGAAGATATGTATGTATGTAAGATCTTACCGCCACCCTGCTAAGAACGAGATGGGTAGATTTACCTTTCACCAGGATCGCCACCGGTCCCTCTCCCGTGCGACACCGGAGTGTATCCTGAGAGAGGCGACAAACGTTGTCATGTCTTAACAACGAATATAAGATTCGGGTGTTAATTAAGTGATATGTAAAATTTATGTCATCGTTAAGTTTTCTTTAATTTCTAAACCCATTTTTTTCTTTAATAAGTGTTAACGCGTTAACGGTTAAGAAAAAAATTATAAAATTCTCGTTTTTCCCGCAATTTCCCGTGTTGATCCGAGCTCCTTTGCAGAGTAGACTATCTGCCTTCCTGCTAGGCAGCTCGTAAAAGGCGAGCATAGGCTTACCGTCACTAACACCGTGACATCTGTCTAGGTGGTAGAGTTTCGCAGCGATTCACCCGGATTGGTACCAACGCCTTACCTATTCCTGCCGCCATACGTTATGACGTGTACCGGTTCGAAGGGTAAGGTAGCCGGTACATTTACTTTTGTTCGAGGTCTAACATACCGACCTCAGGTTGGCAACGCACCATTACTACCTTTGGTGTCTAGACGGCGTGAATTCCTCATCCTCAGGAAATCCGTCAGCTTGTTTGCCTTTTAATATCATTTAAAAAAAAAATATTTAGTTTATCTCTGAACCGTTTGAACCATTAAAAATATGTAAAAACATTGGCTCACTGGTCGCAGTTTCAAGGCGAGGTGGAGTTTTGTGCTTAGCAACACATGTGGCAATTCAATGTTATTTATATACATTTTTCGTTTATTATATACGTATTGTATACGTTTAGCCCGCTACTTTATCTGCCCGTTATGTCAGTCAATTTTACCAATCTTACAACAAAAAAAAACACAAACCTTCGGAATCGCGTTAGAGCTTAAGATATCATGCTCATCATCTTGATGCGTGGCGATCTACAACTGTGTGATTCTGAAGTCATTTCTTACCCCGCATAACACCTTTGTGGAATCAACTGATTATATACGTATTGTAATACCGCCCTCAGTAACTACTGAGGGCGGTATTTCCAAACGATTATGACTTAGGAACCTTTAAGAAAAGAGCGTACTCATTCCTCAAAAGTCGGCAACGCATCTGTGATACTTCTGGTGTTGCGGATGTCTGTGTTGCGGAGGTGATCACTTTCCATCTGGTGACCCACTTGCTCGTTTGCCTCCTCTTCTATAAAAAAAAACAAAATTTAAATACATAACAATATAGCATAAGCAAATAATCCATTCCCACTACTATTTTGTCTGAATGTAATTCTTTTTTTTCTGTATATGAATAACTGAAAAAAGTATGTATTTGCATCAAACCGCCTTTTAAAAAATAAAACGCGTAATAGGACAGACTGTTTAATTAGTGAGCTATATATATATGAAGTGAGAGTCCAAGCCCTTTTAGCCGGATGGTATTATCCTGGGCAGTCGTAAACCAGTTTACTGCCCATAAAGCCAAGTGGAGATACACATCAACCCTGTATTCGCATACTTGTTGCATTTTTATAACCTATATATTTCGATTTGATTTGTAACGTACGAGTATGGAAGACCGATACATTTTGCTTTTATGCTATGAATGTGTTGGGCAGTAAAATTGTTACATTTTTTATGCTGAAAGAGACGGTTCTCCTGGCGGTAATACAAACGTCGTTACAATAGAAGTTAGTTTCCGAAACCGGCGTGTTTGTATGATAAGTAAATGTAAAGGAAGCCAGATCGGTTTATCAGGATCGTGAAGTTTGGTACTCGATACTCTCTGCCAACCCCTTAAGGCACTTAGCGTAAAGATATGTTTGTATGTATGTAAAAGCTACTAGTGTGTCGCTATCTTTCAGACTGGTCCTTAGGTCAAGCGTGAAAAGCTACTGACTCTCCTACACTCCAGCACGGAATACGATAATAGCAAGCAATGAGGTTACGGTAAAACGAAAAAGCAAGGTTATGGTACTTATCTAGAAGTAGTACTATACCAGTCTTAAACATAGATTATTGGGCAGATGAATGTATTTGCAGCTGGGCGATGCGGTTATGTCACTCATGATATCAAATAAAAACCACATTTTTCTTTTGTCATCCGACCCGGAAATTGAACCTGGGACCTCATGAAGTTGAGTCCAACACCTGGACCGCTAGACTACAGAGGCGAGGCTTATTTCAGATTTTAGAAATTTAAATTTAATTTTTCGCCAGTGTGTAACAAACTTTATTGTATTCGAGTTTGTTATCGATTTTTTTATAAAAGTGTTTCCCCTCTGACCTATCGTAAAAAGAATATACTAATTGAAGTATACTATATACGACATACATACCATATAACATCTAGCTCTTGCCCGTGACTTGAGTTCTCAAAAAGAGGATTTATAAAATCTTTAAAAAAGTATAATTATTATTAAACATTTTGATGCTTTTTTTTATATTGGAAGGCAAACAAGCAGACGGATTTCCTGATCGTAAGAAATTCACGCCGCTTAGAGACACCAAAGGTGGTAATGGTGCGTTGTCAACCTGAGGCCTAGATGTTAGGTCTCGAGCAAAAGTAAGATTACTGGCCACCTTACCCTCTGGAACACGTCACGACGTTATGGCGGCAGGAATAGGTATTAGGCGGTGGTACCAATTCGGGTGAGTCGCTGCGAAACTCTACCACCTAGTTAGATGTCACGGTGTTAGTGACGGTAAGCCTATGCTCGCCTTTTACGAGCTGAATGGCAGGAAGGCAGATGGACAAAGGAGCCGGGACCAACACGTGGAGTTGAGGTGCTGTAGAGGTCTATGAGCAGACTACTTGCTGTTTTTACTATAAATAAATTCAATAAATATTTTTTTTTTATAATAAAAACAAATCGTTCAATAAATTATTTTTTTTATAATAAAAAAAAGTCGAGTAAATACTCGACAGGCGTAAGCCTTAATTTGTCAATGCACCAAAAACGCCTTTAATCTCTATAGTCATCATGTGTTTCTTGCCGTCAGGAAATCTAGTTGCCTTTCTATGTCATAAAAAAGGGTTATAGGAGAGATAGGACAAAACTGTATTATTTAACTTTCTCAGCTTATCTTAAAAAAGAGCGGGGTAGATTATATTCCTGTAATAAATTCCTTACTTACAATAGCACGTAAAAAACTCCTAAAGTTCAGACAAAAATTTCAGGCACAGAAAGGGACAAACCACTTTTTCCCATAGGCAACTACTAACTTCATAAATAATTCAATTTGCTCATTTGCTACAATATTTGATTTCATGCGAAATTAAATAAATAACTGATGGTTCCGTGGCACGAACCTGAAATATATTATTATAAATGTTTGTGAAAACTGTTCATTTTGTTTCTTATTCATATCTTGACGTCTGAACTGATAGTAATAAATTTTTTTTCTGGCCTTTGACCTAAAAAATTATGTAGTAAAAGTTTAGTAATTAAAAAGAAGTACTTAATTAAGTAATAAGCAAAAAGTAACGATTTTCAAAATCTCGTGTTGTATATCTGTTTGATATTATAAAGACTGTTAATGCATTTTTGTAAGTAATGTTAGTTTAATTAATTAGATTTTTTTTGAATTTTATAAGGATCATTTATTGCACAAATACAAAATCATACATTCATCCAATTACACTTTTTCTTTTTAAAACCAAAATTTCAACACCATATCTAATTTTTATAGAAATACTAGCCGACCCGGCAAACGTTATTCTGCTACTTTTTAATGTGATTTTAGAAAAAAAATTGGGGTAAGTCACCCTTGTCAATTAGGGGTATGAAAAATAGATGTTGGCCGATCCTTAGACCTATTAAATATGCTCACAAAATTTCTCAATTCAAACACCAACACCGTGACATGAGAATTTTATATATTAGATAATATTTGCCGCAACTAATTCTAAATGCTGTAGCATCAAATCCTGCATATAGATTTTCTTCACCATTTCACTAGGGAACCCTAAAAAATAACGTCGGCGAGTATTCAATATAAATACAATGTAATAAATTCACGTCGCGCGGAGGAGTGTTGTCTCCATGTTCACTCTTGACCCAATACCATAACTCTTCGTCAAATCCAACTACATCGATTCTCGCTGTCAAAATCGAGCGACGAATCAATATTGTCCATTCGCAGTACTTTTTTCAAGTAAAATTTAGCTCGATTTGTTAGTTTGTTGGTTAGTCAGTGAGGGAGAAAACTTTGAACTGAATTTTATAGCAATTATACTCAACCGATAGAGCTGAAATTTGAAATACACCTTTAGTTCCGATAGCAATGGATTTATACATAACCAGTATGGTTGTCAACACATAATGGCAAATTAAATACATACATATCTTCACGCCAAGTCCCTTAGATAAGTACCTATGCCAAATTTTACTACATTGCATAATCACCGGACATTGTATACTGTACTTGCAATATGCAATGTTACAAAATGCAATGTTATGGTACAAACGAGCTGGTATAATGGAGATTGAAGGCATCAAAACTGATAACGTCATCGAGTTACGCTGATTTGACTCATCTTGGTAATTTCTTAGGCCTAAGACCCACATCTTGCAAGTAAAAGATGTCACGAAAATATTTTTTAATGTATGTCGCATAGTAGATATGTTTGTGGATATTTAGATTTTAAGATTTCAAGTGCAATGTGTTTACTCAAGACAAAGACCAAATCTTACCTACTCCTAATTACGTTTGTTCTCATAACTGCTGTGTTCTGTTTGGTAGCCGGTAAACTAACATAATAGATTTTGATTGTCAACGCACCATAAACATTTTTACTATAAAATGGCGGCCTGTATTTCTTTCCAGCAGACTGTAAATCTTCCAAGATTAATATACTTACTTAGTCAACAAAAGCTATATTTTACTAATTCAAACTTAATTGCAAAAATTAAAGCTCCGTTAATGTCACCGAAAATGGATTTTAAGGCTTCGACCAAACTGAAAGCGAAGGGAGAGCGACCACGCTATCATAGTGTATGTATGGCGGCTTCCACACTACGCGACTGCGACATGGAAACACAGCGTCGGCAACACGGGGGACTTTTGGTTGGTTTTGACGAACATAAATAGGTGTCTTTATTTCTGGGCATGGATGTGTATAAAATTTTATTACAGAATGTATTTACACGTACCTACATATATACATATCTTCACGCCAAGTCTTTTAAGAAGTAAGTTAGTATCTAGTGCCAAATTTCACCATCGTTGCAGACCTTTCTGGCTTTCACAAACTAGGACAGTACGTGTTTTATAAGTATTTATTTGTTTTAGTAGCGGTGATTACTTTGCCACAAGCATATTACTTAAATGGTAAATTTGTAGTAAGATCAGTTTGTGCAATTCACCCAGAAACATTTTATTTCTTTATAAACTACTAGGTGTCGCGGCGAACTTCGTTGCACTCGTTCAATTTGTATGGGGGAAAATAAAGTATTGTTTTTCCCCTTCTCCCTGCTATTTTCTCGTATTTTCTCTTCATAAGAACCTTCTTCTGACAATAACTAACACAACAAAAAAGAATTAGTAAAATCGGTCCCGTCGTTCGGAAGTTATGCGCTTACCAACACATTTAGTAATTGATTTTTATACTATTATTAATAGACTAGCTGTTACCTGCGGCTTCGCCCGCGCTTTCGCCGGAACCCGTTTTGCGATCGGGATTAAAAGTAGCCTATTTGTTAATCTAGGTCACAATCTATCTGTGTTCCAAATTTCAGACAAATCCGTTCAGCCATTCAAACGTGAAAGAGTAACAAACAAACACACATCCTTACAAACTTTCGCATTTATAACATTAAGTAGGATGTAAGAGACGTTCCTCTTGAGTGACAATTAACTAAAAATGGACTTCGCAGTGCCCGTCATAGTCGGTGTGATTGTCAATTTCACGTTGTAGACGCTCCCGCCTCCCGCTACGCGTCCCGCGTAACGCTCATGTTTGGCCGAAGCTTTAGTATAATTACAAAATGTTTGATTGGTATAAACCAACGGGATAATTCCCCAAAATACAGGATGGTGTATTCATAATACGTATTTGGCCATCCGTTTAACTGCTTCATTTGTGGTCTATGTGTTTTCACCACAACAATGGCGTATTCATTTGTTTAATTATACAAGTTTATGTTAAGAGTTACGAGAATACTAAATGTTATGGACGTTTTAAATTAGATCTTATTTTTATGAAGCTGGAGTAGATATTAGTATGTATGAGCTCACGCTGTCACTCACAAAAGCTGTAAACGTCTACTGGACTTGCTGATACGTAGTCGCTTTGCCAAGGGCGCTCAAGTTTTACTTTAAAGCTTATTTGGTATTTAGTGATGGGTTATATCGATAAAATATTAATAATAAAATTTCGACTTATATCACTAAATGACCGGCGAAATCGTTAGCGTAACGTAACCTGAAGGTTTTTTCCTTTTTATGGTGAATTTTTTTTCTTTTTCTCGAAACAAATTTTCACCAGGAAAATATTTAAAATGCTTTAAATGCTGACTTCAAAAAAAGGATAAAGTTATAGTTATCGATTTGTATATTATATGTTTGTTACCTCAGAAAATGTTACTAATGAATCGATATTGATATTTAGAAGCTGGTTTTTTTGAGGTCCCAAAACGGTTTGCCCCCGTTTTTTAAACTAAAAGTGCAAGAGGTGTAGAGATGTCAGAAGTAAAAAAAAACCAGACACATATCGAGAGAGTAAGTTACATCGCTGTTAATAATTCTGAAATCCAATCAAGCAAACATTCGGTCTTGCTCTCAGTTTTGGCTAAAACCATAATTAGTACCCGTGTTGGTCCGGGCTCCTTTGTAGAATAGACCATCTGCCTTCCTCGCCAGGCAGCTCGTAAAAGGCGAACAAAGGCTCACCGTCACTAACACCGTGAATTCTGACTAGGTGGTAGAGGTTAGCAGCGACTCGCCCGGATTGGTACTACCGCTTTATTTATTCCTGCCGCCATAACGTCATGACATGTTCCGGTTTGGAGGGTAAGGTAGCCGGTAAACTTACTTTTGCTCGAGGCCTAACATCCCGGCCCCAGGTTAGCAACGCACCATTACCACCTGTGGTGTCTCTAGGCGGCGTGAATTTCTTACCATCAGGAAATCCGTCTGCTTGTTTGCCTTCCAATATCATAAAAAAAAGTACATCAAAGTAGTATAAATAGTATCATTAACAATTATTATGTTACCTATATAATTTCGTATTACATGCTTGTTTACCTACGCATTATGATGCTACAACGTCTGTGTTTATTACCATAAAAGTTAATAAAAGTTCTAGTTAATGACTGACCGAAACTTTCGTAACAATACAAGAACATAAATAATATGATAAAACGACATATTATATGGTTTTTCTATACTGATAAATTTGCGATCATCGTTAGTTGTTAACATTATTGATACGAGTAGTTAACGAACATTACAAAATTAAAAAGGAAAATACAATTACAAAAAATTTTAATTTATTTAGTGAAATTTACTCAAATGCAATTTAATTTTATAGAGTTGTAAATAGGAAACCCATAAATAGTGATAGGTTTATATATAATATTTTGAGATTTTCTGCACATTAACTTTACTTTTACAGTATCGACATTGTATACGTACCTAGCCGTTCTACAACAATTCTTTCACCTACATACATTTTGTCAAAAAATATTGTTTTGCTTTAAATTGAAATAAGCTTATTACGACAATTAACTATAACGATAAATACCAACTTATTTAAATTTTATCTCATGGTATTAGTATCGATAGTTATATTTTTTTATACAACACTATTTGATGTAAAAGGGGTTTCAGACGCGCCAGAATTCGATCAGACAATCGTAAATGCCAGCCTTCGAAGTACAAATAAAAAAATATCCTATACTTGTTTAATTATTATAACTATGGAATAAAACAGTTTTATTATGGTGGAATTTATACATTTTATGACCTTTGATCGAATGGATGTCAGTTGGAGGCCTAGACGTCGTAAATAAGTATGAAATATGATAATTGCATATTCTCCAATATATTGCAATTTAAACATTGATGATTCGTCCGACGTTTTGTGAGCCATAACTCGAAGTTTTCGTGGAATTACCCTTCTCGTTTGCACATAAGCGTCTCTAAGAAGTATTAAAGATAACTTTATGGTGGGTTATTTCTTAATCACTGGTTAAGCAACTTTTGTTTCTCTCATTATCATAATCACAGTGCAAAAAGCTGTTGGGCCTTACTTTTAATCTTGGGGACTAAGGTATTATTTTTAATTACTGCTGCACTTGTCGACGGTTTTGGCATCCCAAATCGTGTTAATTTTATTTTATATGATAGGGAACAAGCAGGTGACTCTCCTGATGATAAGAGACAGCTGGTGTCTATAGATATTATTTAAATATTACTGGTCTAATCAGAATACGACAATAGAGACCACTGATGTAGGCGAATACCTCTGATTAATCGAGGCGAGCACAAAACTGTTATTGGTATTTGGTATTATTTTTTAGGGTTTCGTGCCCAAAGGGTAAAAATGGACCCTATTACTAAGCTTTCGCTGTCTGTCTGTCTCCAGGCTGTATTTCATAAAGCGTGATACCTAGAAAGCTGAAATTTTCACAAATGATGTATTTCCGTTGCCGCCATAACAACAAGCACTAAAAATTAAAAAAAGTAAAATATTAAGGGTAAACGTGATTTTTTCGTAGTTTTTGCTCAATATTAAAAACGGTACCAAGTCAATTTTTCACAGAATATTTTCTTGTATATTACGTTTCAAAATAAATAAATAAATAAATGGCAATAAAGTGAATATTAAATATATCCATACAACAAACGTAATTTCTAAAAGATAGATGGTAGTACGGAACCCTTCGTGCACGAGGCCTACTCGCTCTTTGCCAGTTTTTATTATAGGCATAGGGATTTAATAAACTAGGGTTGCTCTTTAATCTCGATCTTATGTAACTTAGCAATTGGAATCGGTTATAGTATTGTGATTTAAGGTACTCTGAAGAATTAAACTAAGCCTCTGCCGGCTTTTAGGCTTGCCATATAACACAACGTGGGACTTAGTGTCTTCGGCTAGTCGTGGGTGCCCTGGTTATGCCTACCTCTTCGGGGATATGGATACTTTTTGATAATGAAATTGTCTGAAATTGTTTTTTGCAGTTTCCCCCATTAATAATATTCAAGTTCTAGCCTTAAGTGGGCACATTGTGAGCTGCAAAAGCGTGTCAATAGATTATTTCTTTATAGAGTGACTTTCAATCTCGCTAGTTTGCAGTTTTAATTAACAAACAGTGGAGCTCTTGTGTTCTCATTTGCAACATTAAGTCATACCAGCGATAACGATACTAATTAATTTTTTATAGCTGTGTTTGCAATTAGCTCGGGACACGGTGATTGATGTGTACCTAGCTTTACTGTTGGAACAAATCATCTGTGACCCAATCATAAGTTTGATTAACATACTTAACTCCGAATTTAATTATTGAATTTCATTTTAAGTTAAGATTAATGTACCTATTTAACCAGATGTAGAGGTATCTTCTCGATCCCGAAAAAGCAGTAAGAGGTACAATCAAAGCATCCACGATTAGTTAAACTTTTAGTGCCAGATATGACCCCGTAACTTCGGGGGTTCGGATCCTCTGTGTAGAACAGACGATCTGCCGTCCTGCATAGCAGCTCATAGCAAAGGCAAAAAGGGTCATTACCAACAAGACCGCTGGTGGTAAAGTGCTGAGTGAACGTATTTATTTATGGGATTGTAAGAAAAAAAGTAAAAAATACGGGTTTCTTGATGTTATCATTAGCATGGAGAAATCCGTATTTTTGTTTAAAAATTTTAGTACTTTTATATAACTTTATTCATATAAAGGTACTAAAATTTATGTAGATTTACCTATTACCTACCCTGCTTTCCACACCGGAAAACGATAGCCGCTAGGTACTAAGGCTTTCGGTATTTTTCTAGGGATTAACTCACATAAAAATATAAATTTATTAAAAATATATAAAACTAGCTGTCCCAGCGAACTTCGTCTCGCCAACATCCGGAAAAAAATAATCCTATCTTTTAAGATGGACCAAACAACAGATACATGAGAAATTTTATCGAAATCGGTTCAGTAGTTTTGGAGTTTATTGGCAACATACATCGTGACACAAGATTTTTATATATATAAGAAAATATAACTAACCGCAGTGAAACATCAAAAGCCGATTTCAATCCAAAATAAAATTCCTTGACGTAGTCAGTTAGATATTCATAATCAACCTAAGAAAAGCGTCCGTTCGACTTATTCCCAATTTGACGTTTAGATTTTTTTCTTAAGTTGCTATTGAGTAGCTGATTCTGATATTTTCTATTCTTATACACAAAAATGAATTCCTGTTTCGCGTGGTCATTGCATCACGCCTGACGGAGGGACCAAAGTTGGTAATTCTTTCTTTGTCATTTTGGTTGTTGTCAGGAAAAGGTTCAGAAAAATCGGGAAAATAACAAGGAAAATCGGAAAAAACAATGCTTTAATCCATGTAAACTGTTAGGAGTTGTTAATGTCAAGCGATACCATGTTCGCCGGGTCGGCAAGTATTAACATAAATCAGCATAGGACCGCCATGTAAATTTTATGACATTTGGTTCTACGCGTTTTCAGTTATACATAATTACTAGCTGACCCGGCAGTCGTTGTTCTGTTATTTTTTAATGTGGTTTTAGTATAAAAGTGGTGTCGCTAAGGGGTATGAAAAATAGATGTAGGCCGATTCTGAGACCAACTCAACATGCTCACAAAATTTCATGAGAATCGGTGAAACCGTTTCGGAGGAGTTCAATCACGCACACCATGACACAAGAATTTTGTATATTACTTAGATATTAGTATGTGTTTACTTAGACGAGATAACATTGAAATAGAAGTCCATATTGTGCAGTTTTATTTGTTACGTATAACTCAATAACTACTTAACAGATTTAAATAAAAAAAAAATGGGAATACACAGTTCAACCTGACAAACAGAAAGTCACAAAGCGATTTGCTGTTAAGAAGATTTAAGGTCGCATCCATAACTTTTATCTTAAATCAAATCCAATTGCTTTTGCAATAGTTCATTCTGAAGTGCACTCGGCTATTTTACAATGCAAGAGTAGACATCGAATTTTGATGGAATTGGACAAACTCAATTTCCTTCCAAATAGGTTACTGTCGACAGTAGGTCAGTGCCGACAGTAATAATTGTGATGGGACTGTCCATGCAAATGTGACGCAGCTCAGTAGTCTCGGACTAAATGCAATCTTAGCGTAGGAAAGTAGAGTTGATTTTGATTTATCGATGATTTTATTGATTGTATCTAAAATAAATAGAACTCATTGTTTTTTTATAATTACATACTCCTGCTTGAAGAATACTTATTTAAAGGATTAAAAAAAATAAGTGTGCCCAAATGAATAGGTAGGTATATCAAAGAAATGTAATGGAAAATTGTAAATTCTGCAATTCTTTCCTAAAATAATATTTTTTAAGGATATCTTTAATACTCTTGATAAGATTATTCATTTTTAATTGAGATATGTATATATATTTGGAGTCATTTCAAAGAAATAACTGTGCTCAATATATTTTGAGAAGTCAAATGTAACCAAAAAAATTAATAAACACATTAATCATAATTATTTCGGCAAGTTTTTTACAATAAGGGATAGATTACACCTCACTAAATAATTATTTTCTGCCCATTTAAATTATAGTTCTAAAATGTATGATAGAATTGATGTACAAGGGGTTATTCCCGACTCCACAAAGCCAGTGGTCTGCCGATGGAATTGCTCACATTCTTCAGATTATTGAATTTTATTGTTACGTCGCTGACGAGTTTTATGTTGACATTTGCATATTTTTATGGTTTTCTGGCGGTGAAATTAAAACACTAATGTAACTCTACCATATAGACTAGGGCTACCACTTTCTTCAAAAGTAGTAGTTTCTTTAGTATATATGATTAGATATTGATTGTGTAACACTGACACAAATAATTTATTTTCTTTCTTCAGTTTTTTTTATAAAGAAGAGGAGATAAAAGTACAAGAGGTTCAAAAAGTAAAAAGAGAGTAAAAGTGATACACGCCGCCCTATCTTGAAATATCAGGCTGGTGTCATAGTAGCGTTTTAGTCCTTGATGAGTAAGATCCTCTCTCGAAGATCCCTAGTGGATCAATTAATCGATTTCGCAATCATGTTGTGTGAGTTAAAAAATAAATGTTAACAACAAGATGAAGCTAGTTTTTTTATAAGAAAATAACAACACTCTGAAATAAGTTCATTTTGAACATATTAACCACGTTCTTTATTAAATTTTATAAGTTTTTTGCGTATATAAAAAAGTATCGAGTCCGGTTAGGTACCTACATTACGGTAGTTTAATTTTTTGTTAACACACGTTTAAGTAAATAATAAAATATAAAATACAGATTACTTAAGCACTTTTTGTATTGAAAGTCCTGTAAACAAAAATGAGAATATTATTAACAATTGCGTCTTAAAAATATAAGTGTTGGCAGCCCTAACGCATCGTAAAATATTGTTGAGAATCATAAAATTCGAACGAAATAAAAACTATTCAAGCAAACAAAATGACAGTGCTTTATATCGATAAAAGTACAGCCCTATCAACTAGAGATTTAGTTACGATTACAGTGGGGAATAAATGGGCCAGAAAAATGAGTAGTAAAAAAAATATTATAGCCTTATTGAAACCCATGTTCTTTTACGTATGAGTGCAGACGACTCGCGCTTTTATGATTTATTTTGTTAGATTAACATTTCAGTGTTACCCGTTAAAATTATTTGTTAGTTATTGGTCGAATGTTCCTTAACGGCCAATGTTAATAATGTATCTCAATCTAATGGATTTCAAGCAATCTAGATAGGTGCGAATCCGCCGGCCTATCCCATACCTAATAGCCATACTTATCCAGTCCACAGATATGTTATTGGCAAGCGATAACATAAAAATGGATAAAAATACCAATCTTGGACACCGAGTTTTGGATTAGGATTGATTATTAATATTGGCCGTTAGTCTGTTTTCGTTTTCTTGAGTAACGTCTTCTTTTATAAATATGGCTTTTGATTCTTTTTCACGACTTACTATGCCAATGTCAAGTTAGTTAATTCTTATGCAGTCATTAGTCACTATGTACAAAGTCATGTCGGGTCAGGGTCTTGAGTAAAGCGGTGGCTTCGTTACTCAACCTCATAGTGAGATTTACACGGAAGCGATTATTTCATTTGTGCATTTTCACTGAACAAAATTAATTGAAGTAACACCTAAATTAACCAATTTAACTCAATAAAAACACGAAATTCATAATTATTGATAAAAAAATTACGACCATCTTCATTAACACTCACAAACACACTCAGAAACACTGAATTTCAAATCTGTTCTTAAATTGTGGAAACCTATTTGTAATGGAAGACATTTAGCTCATTATTTTGTCAAATTATGAATAAATATTTTCTTAGTCTCCTCTGTAGTCTAGCGGTTTAGGTGTATGACTTGACTCCATAAGGTCCCGGGTTCGAATCCCGGGTTTCCAATATTCTAATAAAAAAATGTTGCCCGGGATTGGATATGTGCCCGGTTGGCGATAGGCTTGCCACCTATCACATTGCGGGACTTAGTGTCTTTAGCTAGTCGTGGGTGCCCTGCTTGTGCCTCTGCCTACCTCTTCGGGGATATGGACGTGAAGATACTATTTTTAATTGATTTTTTTCTAATGATCTTATATCTGTTTATACGTAAGTAAATGGTATTGAAGTAAATATTTAGTAATTGATAAGAAAAACATTATTTATATTCTCTGTATAGTTTCGTTAACTAACATTCATACCACAAGCATTTACTTCAGAGTTAACATCAGTTCGAATAATTTTTCGCGAGACGGAGAGACAGAAATTCCTATCCTCAGTCGCTGTTAGATGAGGCATCTTCAACTACTTAGGTGTCTATGGGTAACGGTTATCTATTACCGTCAGGAAAGCCGAATGCGTGATTGCTATTTTGTTACCACTTCGGTATCTAGTCTTACCTTTAAAAAAAAGTACTAACAAAAGTTGTTCGTTATTGGTCAAGTAATCACATAACATCCAAAAAAATAACAACCGAATTATTAACCTCCTCTTTTTTGTAGTTCGTTAAAAATACCTAATTATTAGTACAATTTACTAACTCCACTGGCTTTTAAAATCAAAGGACGCCACCTTCAAATTTTGGAACCCGTCTATTACCCTGCCAATCATTTACAAAAAGTTCTGCCTCTTCTGTCCATCCTGCCATTTCTGAAACCACATACCGCTTGTTAGTAGGCATACCACTGTATCTCTTGTATATTTTTAGGAGGCTGAGCCTGCACGCGGTGGGTTTTTCTCTTACCATTTAAATTGGGACACCACCAGAATATATCGGAGCACTTTTCTCTCTGGTAACAAATTATCTTACTTGGTGGAAAATTATATTACCAAAGGTGGAGGTATTTCTAAAGAACTTTTAAAATGTGTTGTCGTTCAGGCCAAATTAATTCAAGAAACGTAGCATCCAGTCCAGAATAAATCCAATTTGAATTCAAATCACGTGTGAACTTCGCGAATAACGAAGAACGCATCCGCGCATTAGAATCAATATCATAAACACCACTTAGGAGATGCGATTAGACTATTGTTCTCGGGATAGTGCGGTGTGTGTCAGTTCTCAGATATATCTATATATTAATACGTGATGCCAAAACTTGGAACCCCTTTTTACAAAAATTGCGCTAACGGAGGAGCATAAAATTTGGCACACATATAATTTATGTGTAGGAGCAGTGCAGAACGATAATATTTTGCAATAATAATGCTTATAAAGTACATTAAATCACTAAATAAAACATTACCCACACTACTATGCATTTTACAAATACAAACAAATATACTGACGATAACTATAAAAGATCACAGATGCCGCACTAAAAAATTTGGAAACTACCCTAAGTTGGTCTTGAGAAATGAAGATAACGTTCTTATCAACAAGATATTAAAATTTATTTTGGTGGAATTTCGACCAATGGGCGACCACTAGTATTGTTAAATCGATGAATGAAATATATGTATTGTGTTTAAAGCATTTTAAAATTACGTATTGCAAAAAAAATACGTATAGATGATAGAGATACTATTTCCGCTATAAACTTCTTTGATTTTTGTTTCCATGTAAATGAACTCTCGGCGCTAGACTATCCTGTTAATCTACGTGTGTGTATATGGTAATGATTCTGCGTAGTCTCTTAGTGGAAGCGTCCGGTGTCGAATCCGTCTAATTATTTTGAAGAAGTACTTCAAGATTTTTTTCTGTATTGATCACAGGATCCTTAGAAGAATATAGGCTAATACTTTCTTAGCAAGTAACTCAAAAGGCAAAAGTTCTCGGTATTCACTCACGTCGTGACTTATGAAAAGCTTGGAGACAAACAGCTTGGATTCTTACTACTCTCTGACCTGTGCCTGCGTCTATATCGTCAGTGCTCGCTACTGTCGTGGTCTAGTCTGGACGTTAGAGTAGCTGGTAAATTTACTACAGTAGACTTAATAGATTGGCACCAAGACGTGATAGCATTTCTTGCCTTCAGGAAATCTATCTGCCCATTTGCCATCCAAACTAGTAAAAAAAGTTTGATTTCAGTTGGTATATATCAATATTTGTATAGAAACTTTAGGGTTTATTGTCTTTATATCACTGGGTAGCAAGAGCGTTTGCTTTTTCATTTTTTTTTTAGAATCTCTAGGGGAGAGCAGCTGCCCCTATTTACCCCCCTTGGCGATGCCCTTGCTGGGTGGTACCCGCAACTTAGACCGCGTGTAAAAATTACTGTCCTAAAACTCAGAGTGTGGTTGGGATATAAGAGGATCCTATGACGAGTACGAGACATATGGCCTTTACGCTATGTCCAAGATATTGACAAAGCTTCTTTTCAAATGTACCACATAAACATTTCGTTCTGTTCTCTACTAAAAGTACAGTGTCTTCTCTTTTTGATTTATTTTAAGAAGACCGATAACTAATAAATGATAACATTAAAATTAAAAATGTTCAATTAATCCAAGACAAAACCTACATTTAATAAGCTAAGAACCATCAAGATCACCTCAACTTTCAAACGAAAAAATCAGCTTGGCCGAGCAGATACAAGCAGGTATCTGCTCGGCCTTTGTAGTGCAGTCGAATTCTACTAATGATGCTTCGGTTACGAAGCCGAAACAAACGTTGAGTTTTTAGTAGTGTTTGTATTGTTGGTGCTAATAAACAGTTTAGTTGCGTGTATTGTGTGGAGCTGGATATATTTGGGAGTTTTAGCTTCCGGTAAGTCCAATTCATTCATAGCGCATTATTTTTTGGCGGGAAATTACAAATTAAATAATTAAATAAGTAACGCCTTCTTCTATCAATTTTTTGAAAAAATCGGCATCGAAATCGGTTCCAAGGACAAGACAACCTTTGGTTTAGGTCCGGAGTTAAAAATAATTTTAGGCGATACAAAGCAGAATAGGCAGTAACTTTTATTCCACAGTGTTGGTCCAGATCCTCTGCGTTGAATAGACCTCCTTGCCAGGTAGCAAGATGTAATTATAGTTAAAATGCAGCAATACCAACAAGACCATGTGTAGAGTGTTGTCCAACAACTTGCCTAGATATACTGCCGCCTTGCCTACTCCTGCCGCGGTAAAGACAATGCCATGTTCCGTTCCAGAAGGTAGGGTCGCTGGTACATTTGCTCAATATGCCTACATGCAACGTCCCAGCAACAGTGTTTGTTCGCTACCCTATCACATAAAAAATAAAAGAACCCGCTTTAAAAAGATTAAAGATACGTTCCACACGTCAAATTTTGAGTAGAGGTGACAAAAAAATTAAAAAAAAGCCAACTAAAAAAAACAAAATAGTAATTGTAGTAAATGCGTCTCAGTAGAAGTAAATACAAATTTAATACGAGCATCACATCTATCCTCATTTCGTGTTATCGTAGCATAACGCCTGAACGGATAGACTGATTTTGAAAATTTTTGTTTGTTGCCTTAATTGTTTCCAGAAAAAAAGGGAAAATTGCAAGGTAAATGGGAAAAAGAATACTTAATTTTTTACATACATATTAAAGTCGGCTAGTTTGTTTTGAAATAGGTTTGTAAAAGTAAAATAAAAAAAACTGTTGTTTTTATAATGTTGTTTTTTTAATAACGTGTTTTTTGTTTATAGCCAAAAAAATATTTTTCGTACAAAATTCACATTTCGAACAGACTATTTAAAAGGGAACTAACTTTGAGGTTGCTTTGTGTGGTTCATACGTAAAGCCAGTACGAAAGATTCATTCACACATTAGCTATTTAGCACCCCATGCACATTCTAGTCAAATACTGATTAAGAGTTTTTAGCATGCGTGTATAGGCAATCAATTCAAAAGGAAATCGATTCAGGAACAGGTGTTCGAGCCATCGAAAAGATTCTCGGAAGTGGTTAGCATTATTTACAGTGCATACATACGTACTCATTATTTTTCTCTCAGAATTTCAGTTCATTGTGTGAGGTGAATTTATTTCACGCGTCGTGGTGGGTGATATAATTCTTAGGACCGTCTTGTGCAGCTCGAGATACTTGAACATCCAGACATAAGTTTGTTAGTTTAAAAAACAATTCAAAATTATGCAACTTAATGGTTTTACCTGGTTGTAGGTAGAAAAAACATTCCAATAAAATATAAATTTACTTTTATGTATTCATTTACGTGTTTGGCACTTAATGAAACTTCATTTGTAAATGTTAATAATGTAAGATTACACTTGTTTTATTTAACTTGTTATTTTTTTATATAAAAACAGGAGCTTCAAAGTGCTAAAATTATAATAAAAAATACAGAAACATGTAAATTATATTATAAATAATTGTGAAACGATTATACCATAGCCATGAAGCTACTGTAAAAGCAACACCAGTGTTAAATTACTTACCAGTAGTTAAATTTCTTGAAATTAAATCATAAAAAGAAAGAGTAAAAGTGTCTTTAGTTTACGACGCAAAAAAACAATTGCCAGGCACCTATCAATTTTATTATAATTTTGTAACTTGACGTCTGCCTTGTTCTTTGTTTCTCTGAGAAATTTTCAGCCTTAATAAGGTTTGGCACTTTAGAGGATCTTAAGCTTTTAAGCTATCACGATTTTTCAATTGAATATTTCAGATTCCCTAATTTAAATATATGGCTTAATATTTGTTATGAGCCAGTGCCAGTTCGAACTCTACCAGAACGCTAGGTGAAATTTCTATACCTTCCCTTGTTTGCAACTAAACTACTACTTACTAAAAATATTATATAAATATATGTACAGAGTAAACATTATAATAAAATAAGTATTATTTATTATAAAGCCATGTTTTTGCTGAATTCAGGGAAATTACAAGTAGACCTCACACTATAAGAAAGTAGGCGACTCTATGTGTTCAGCGCCCTGGGCGGTCGCACAAAAGCGCCCTACCGCGCCCCACCCTAACGCTGCTACTCAGTGGCTCAGTGCTCAGTTAAGTGTTAAGAACTTAGTACACATTTCGATAAGTGCTTATTCAAATCTTGTTCGTGTTGATCAGATAAGTGATAAGTCAACCGACTACCCTACACTCTAGGCCGGAACACGACAGTGTGATATATTTTCCTTATGGCGTTATTAATAGGTAGGGATGAAATGATACGAGTAAATCCGAGTAGGTACTCGATAATTTTCTCCGATAGCAAGTACATTTTAGTATCGATAATTTGAAATGAAGTATCGAGTAAGTATCGGTTAAAAGTACTCATATCAGTTAATATTATGGTTTACGGAAATTAAGGTAATGGATGTTTATCTTTTAACATTGATAAAAAAACGTTTATCGTAAATTGAAGTTCTAAACGCATATTAGGCTTAGTTTTTTGTAGTTAGCAGCCTTGGCAGTTGACAAGCTTGTTTGTCTAGGCCCGAAAAAGTTTAACCGGAGGACATTTTCAAATGTTGATTTCTTGAGCAGCACCAGGGAAACGGACTTTTTTCCATAGAATATTCATGGGGGTAATTCAAAAATTATTAATCTATGATAGAATACTATTAGTACTTTACTAATACCTGTTACGGTTTCACTTAAAATTTTCTAAAAACGATACGATACTAGTATCGATACTTTGTGATCGATACTAAGTAAGTATCGATACTTGACGACCTTTACCAGTATCGAGTATAAATATCGATACCCCAGTGGTATCGTTTCATCCCTAGTAATAAGTAAAGCAGTGGATCCCCACCCGGGCAACTTGCTACATTGCGCTTTACCAGTACTAGCAGTAACAGGATAATAGTTTTGTATTATTATTACTTTAAACGATTGACCAGACCTACCGCATTCCTGCCACTTGGACTAGCATCACTGAATGTAAACGTAATCTGAGAAGGTGTAACATAGACTATCTGAGGCTTATCGTCGTCAATATTTATGTACTAGCTGTCCTGGCGAACTTCGTACCGCCCGGTTTGTGCTATTTTACTTTTATCTCATCCTACTCATATAATAAATGTGAGAGTGGATGGATGTTTATTACTATTTCACACAAAAAAAATTTACAGATTCAATGAAATTTCACAAAAATATAGTTTATACATTAAAATAACATATAGGGTACAATTTATGTAAAAAATATTGTTAGCCCCGAGCTGTTAGATATATTTCTTCTGTGCCCAAAAAAAACCTCTTTCTTCTGAAAACCAAACAGTTTGTTTTTGTTTTCCGGTAGTGAGAAACAAATTTTCTATAACCAAAAGGTAGCAATGGTGCTTTGTATACTTAACAGGGATAATCGGGTGTCGATGTAGGTACTTTCCCTTGTCACTAACACAGTGCTAATGCAAAGTAAACACATTCTTGCCTCTTACAATCGGACAGGTTGCAAGGGAGGCCCGTTTCTCCCCGGGTTAGTCCGGACTCATTTGCAGAATAAACATTCTGCCTTCCTGCCAGGTTGCTCGTGAAAGATGAGCACAGGCTTACCGTCACTAACATCGTGACATCTAACTAGGTGGTAGGATTTCGCAGCAACTTGTTCGGATTGGTACCACCGCCTTACCTATTACTGCCGCCTTATCGTCAGTGCTAACAGGCAAACTTACTTTTTCTAGAGGCATCGGGTTGGCAACGCACCATAACCACCTTGATGTCTCAAGGCGACGTGAATTTCTTACCATTAGGGAATCCGTATGCTTATTTGCCTTCCAATGTTATAAAAAAGCCCATACTGTTTCACTTAATCCGATACCCAGTAGGAACCAATTAGGGCCACTTGCACGGTCTTGGGTTAAGTATTTAACACTGAGTTAGTGTCTAAAAAGAGTTAAATTACCTTATATTTGACAGTTTAACTCAATATTAAAAGTAACCCTGGAATGTGCAAGTGGCCCTAAGAGGCTTAAAATTCTTAAGTGAAAAGTTTACCAAACAAGTTAACTTCAATACAGCGCTAAGCTGCCGCTATGTCGGCACTCGACAGTAACAAATGTTACTTGTCAATACCATTACTACCAATAAAGTTATGGTAAAATAATGCCATAATATTTATACCCTTAACCCATTACATTTACAAAGTAATAAACATAAATTTACATAGGTACTACTTTTACGATTCTGATTCCGAAATTATGAATGACTTCGTAGTAACAATCATTAATTTGAAAATTTACAATCATTTTTGAATGTTACAGTGTAATATTGGAAACTACATTATAATTTATTACTTACATTTATGATATTAATTTATAGGCGACATTTCTCGTGAAACGGCAAAATGTATATAATGTAGTCGCTTCTATGTTAAAGTTTACGATTTAAGTTTGCAATTACGATAATTAAAGTTTAAATTATTGTAAATGTTCTGAGAAGAAACTATAACACGGCTGAATTAAATAGGCCTAATCTGGTTACTTTTAAGTGACTATAAAATCGCCTCCTCCTCGCTTCGCCTCTGTGGTCTAGCGGTCAAGGTATTAAACTTGAATTCATGAGGTTCCGGGTTCAATTCCCAGGTCGGGCGACGCAAAGAAAATATGGTTTTTCCAAATTACAAATAAAAAAATGTTGCTCGGGATACGATGTGAGCCCGGTTGGCGATAGGCTTGCCACCTAACATACTGTAGGACTTAATGTCTTCGGCTAGTCGTGGATATTTTTGCGTCTGCCTATATCTTTGGGAATATGAGTGTGAAGATATATACTAAGTTTTAAGCAGGATGGGGATCAATAGAAAATCGATCAATCCGGACAGCAGAAAAACGACGCACCTGTAACATGGCACTCATAGGCCTATATCTTTTATGCTGTCCTTTTTCATAGAAAACGTTTTTTATATATCATGACAGAACATAGTTAATGGTTACTTTTTGATACCTGGTGCTTCTTGTCTGAATTTGTTCATGATCTGCAAGTTGTATTAAGTTATCTTATCAATATTATAAATGCGAAAGTTTGTATGTTTGTTTGTTATTCCTTCGCGTAAAAACTGCTGAACCGATATTTGTATTTAATTTTGTCACACACATAGACGGTAACTTAGATTTACACATATGATAGTTTTTATCCCAAATAAATGTTCCTGTGGGACTATTTACCACGCGGGCAACAGCTAGTCGGCTAATCGTGGGTGCCCTGGTTGTGCCTCTGCCTGCCTCTTCGGGGATATGGGCGTGAAGATACTTTACGTTATTTACATACAATTATACACGAATTTACAATTACGCTGTAAGAACGTAACATGAATAAAGCATTAGGTAAGTGCTGACTTCATTAATTGTCTCAATATGTCATCACAATGGAGAATCTGTCAGTATTTGTAAATATATCATAGAACCACGAGTACTCTAGTATTGTGTCATGATAGTACAAACATTTAAAACATTCAACTTCTGGTATAAAACTATTTCAATTGTTATTAATCTACAGTTTTTATTCGCTTGTTATAAATACAAAACAAAAGTTTATCGTGTACCAAAAACAAAGAAATCATAGATCAAATGAAACTAAAATTGTCTTTAAGTGTCGCATGATACACAAAGACAGCCTTAAAGCCAATGCAACGATCTCTATTAAGTAACAAGTATTTTGTTCTGAAATATATTATTTTCCTTTTCATGTATTAAGAACACCATTTCTTTGATTATATCTCCATGCTGGAAGAGATTCCTGTTTTGGCGATAAGGTCGGCTTTGTTTTTAAGTTTTATTTTAGTGCATTTCTGTTCTATGTATTTTTAGTGCACAGTAAAACGTTATTATATTTTATTCTATTTTTCAAAACAAAACTTAATTATTGCTCATTTTTGTGAGACTGAGTGACAACACAGCAAAACTTATTTTCTGGATGGACCAGGAAAGTGGATAATATGACGGTAGGAATAAATAAGTTGTTAATACGAAACTGGACGATTCGTCGCTAACTCTACCATCCAAAATTACGGTGTAAGTGACAGGTGAACTTACGCTAGCTTCGCTCAAATATTAGAATCTGTTTAAAGAATCAGGTTGAATTGGCGTGAAGCTGAGCTTTAAGGATATTACGATGCAATTGGTTCGTAATCTATAAATTAGTCTGTCTAATGGTATGACAAAAATGATGGTTCAGGTTCGAATCGATAGCTGTTCCTTATTTTACATTATTTGTTAAGTTCGAATGTATTACGGCTAATGGCTAGGCACTAGTGAACTAGTTGCACTTTGTCTATTATTTCGCTCAATTAGAGTATAATGGATATGTTATGTTATGTGCAGTTATTTTCGTAAAACTAAAACTAATATATATGTTACGGCTAAGTCCGAAGTTCATCTAAATCCGGGTTCAAAAACAAAGATATAACCTAACCTTATAATGCCAGTGGTTACGCCTAGTTATAACCGGTTAGGCCTGGATTTAACCGAACTTCGGAGCTTAGCCGTAACATTTAGATTAAAAAAATAGTTACATATTACTCACAGTAAGACAAAAGCTTCTCGCAAATCAGACAAAGCTGCTAGCAAAAGCTAGTGTAACTGAAAGGCTTTTCTATTTAGACATGTTTTAGAACTAGGTTTATTAACATGAGAGAACTCCCAAGTTTTGCGGTGTACTTCGAAACTCGCTGCGGTTGGGCACCTTCGTCGGGGGCCAGACAAAGTTCTGATGTCACAAACACTAACCGATTCATTTTGGTTTATCTGTGCGACAACTTTCTGGACATAACAATTGTGGTTGATTACAATCAAACTTGAACTCTACGATTACTCTAAGAGACAATCCCCTTTCGTTAGTACTTGTTTTGTTAATCAAGCGCATAATTAAAAAATATAAACTCAGTTAATTCATTTATTACTAGCTGATCGCGCAAAGCAGTTACAGCTCCTAACAGTTTATAAGAAAAAAATACTATTTTTCACAATTTCCTTGCAATCTTTCCGGTTTTTCTTAAAATATCAGAAAAAAACGGAAACTAGAAAAAACAGCATTCTATGTTTTCCTATACAAACAGAACGTGTGGAACGAAGTTCTCTAGGACAGCTAGCAGAAAATATAACTAACAGCAATAAATAATAAGAAGTCACATGCGCCATGATTTTGTAACGTCATTCGAAATATAAGGTGATAAAAAAATTGCATTTGTATCAATACATAATCCTTGGTAAGTTAAATAGTTTCTGAACAACAAGTTTAGTGCTTCTTCCCTGGAAAATATAAAAATATTATTTTTTTATACTGGAATTATAGAATATGTAAACGGGGTAAATCTTAGTGATATTACAATACACTAACTCTTTATTGTGCACCAAATACAAATAAATTACAAATACATTAAAAAAACTTAAACGTAGAAGATACACAAAGGCGGCCTTATCGCCAAGGCAACAATCTCTTCCAGGCAACCTTAAAGTATAGAACAAGATTTAGCGAGATACTGTACAAGGGTTTAGGATCACTAGTAATTTAGGTTAATGGTTATTGTATTAGTACAGAAATTTTTAACTCGATTGTAATTATGCAGCAGATTTCCAAGTTTAGAATAGTGTAGACTTATTTTCGCAAGAGATTTTACATTTCCGTTAACAAAACATAGACAGTAAACCGCTAACATCTTACAGACGATTATACTATGTATTTTTAACACTTCGTTCGGCCGTTCATAATAGTGCGTTGCCAATGAAGGCTACAATATTATGTTTGATATTTTCCATTGTCGGCGCTTGGCAAAACTTCCAAATATGCATATTTGTAAATAATGAAACACTGTACTGTTTTACGTGTCACTTACAATTTATTATTTTGTATATACGAGTTGCCTACCAGTTTCGTTTATACAGCATCATCAGGGCTAAATGTTTAAGTTCGTAGTTTAAGTTTTAGCCCTGATGATGCTGTGTAAGCGAAACCAGTAAGCTTTTTATATAATAATAAATTATAAGTCATACGTAAAACAGTACAAGTTATTATTTAAAAATATGCTAGAATATTAAACCTTTTTTCAAAGGAAGTTAATCGGCTACTATATCCTTTGGACAGGAACACGTCACTAGCGAGTTCTATTTATAGCTGCAGAAAAAGGTAAGGGTATCCCATCCTTGTAAGTCATCAAAAGTCTACCACCTCGTCATGGTCACTGGTAAACGAACTAACAGTCGCAGTTTACTTTAAAAAAAAACGCCAGAAGCATACTAGTGTATTTTATTTTTTCATATATTTTCATATATTCAGGCATTTCTATACTTATATGGCACAGTGTATAAAAATAGTATCAGGTATATTACCTAAGTACGAGTAAAAGCGTAGTACATATTTTTTAACAAACAGTCTAAACTCTAAAGTGTCGAAAACTACAACTTTATTAACAGCCTTGTTTAGAGGTAAAATGAGATATTCTCAAGTCCATGCTTATAGGGTAAACCACAATAGACGCTACTGAAACCCCTACTACTGGTTTTATATTTCTAATCTAATTCGTTGTCAAATCGATTCATGATACAATAATGACGATATCAAAATTTTGAGTTTTGACATCGTCTTTGAAATTTAACATCACTTTCTAAGTGATTACAACTTAAAAAATATATTGGTGGTATGTTTGTTGAGCACTCTCTATACTAATTTTAAGTTATCGCTGTCTTCTTTCCACGAAAGTTATAGTAAGAGACAAAACACGTCTTTCAGTGCTGTGAGATTAGTCTGTATACATTTCTACAGAAGTTTAATGTATCACTAGGAAAATGTTGATTAAAAATAGCACGATTTGACATATCCGGACTAATCTGACATATCTAAAATGTTCCATTTAGTTTGTTTTTGTTTCATTTGTAAAAGATAGCATGCATCTAAAATAAGTTTAGTTTGTGAACAGCAGAATTACTCGTAAGTAAGTAATGTTTGAATTTACTTTAAAATGGTCTCCATTTTATACTATTAATAATTGTCTGTTGTGATACTTAAGTCACTTTTCTTACAAATTGTTTAGATAAGAGTTAATGATACAGTAGCCTTATTCCCGAAACAGGAATCCCTTCCAGTCAACTGATTTAGTCTGGAAGCACATTGTTCTACGTAGTATTTTATTTTAATTTAAGCACTTCTTCCGTGCTCAATATATATTTACAGATTTTTAAAGAATAAAATGATTGTGTTAATGGAAAATGTGCAGAAAGATATTGGTTTAAATTAAGTCTTTGTTTACTCATAACTAAAAGTACCCAAATCGAGATCGAAGTCAGCCTTTGTCACTCTGTAGCCTCCTAACTGTTTTCACACAAAAAGATGCGACATTTTTTTTATGTTATAGGAAGGCAAACAAGCAGACGTATTTCCTGATGGTAAGAAATTCACGCCGCCTAGAGACACCAAAGATGGTAATGGTGCGTTGCCAACCTGAGGTCAGGATGTTAGGCCTCAAGCAAAAGTAAGTTTACCGGCTACCTTACCCTAAGAACCGGAACACGTCATGACGTTATGGCGGCAGGAAAAGGTAAGGCGGTGGTACCAATCCGGGCGAGTCGCTGCGAAACTCTACCACCTAGTCAAATGTCACGGTGTTAGTGACGGTAAGCCTATGCTCGCCTTTTACGAGCTGCCTGGCAAGGAAGACAGATGGTCTATTCTGCAAAGGAGCCCGGACTAACACGGGGCAAATGGCAAAAAAAATGATTGTTAAAGCTCTAATCCTAGATCGAAATTTTTAGCGATAACGGAAAATCTTAAAAAATTAAGATTTTCCGATATCGCGTTTTATGAAAAAAGTTACGAATGTAGAGGAAAGAAGGTACGTCTCTAGAAATCGTGATACCTGAGCCTGACACAGAAAGTTCTCTGCCTACTATGCTAGGAACTTTGAAGTTATGTGATTTTGCTGTACCTACTTTCTTTTTACATGCAATATATCATTATCATGTACAATATTGTCGACTTACTAGTTTTGGTCTCAAAGATCAGAGTAGAGAACGTTGAAAATCTTTGGAGGAGGCCTTTACCCGTGGAGGGGTTCTGGAAAACCTACAAAACAATAATAACAATAATACTAAGCGTAACCTAACTAAATAATTTCATAAATAATTGGCAAATAAGTTAAAAATTAACAACTGTATATTAGGCTTATCTTAAGTTAAAACAAATTTCTTAGCTTTACTATCTTTTCTAGAAATAAAAAGGCGTTTTATTTTATTTCGTGTTATTTTTATTTACTAGTTTTGGTCTACATTGCTAGTGTCACCACTAGCAGGGGTCACCCCTGTTGTAAAAGTTGTTTATTGGGTGGCTAAACTCATTTAACATCAAGTGAATTACTTTGCCTTCTCTTCTATAACAAATAGCCAATTGACACGATTCACAGAAAATATATTTCCAGGTCCCGAAGCAAACATTAATTAAAGATGAATTTAAGTAATTACTATGCCATTATTGTTTATATTGTTTTTATTCGTCTTTTTGCCACTTTTATTTTTATCATTAGCTGTTTTTTCTTCTTGAAGTACCAAGTGTAATTTCTTGTGAAGTAGAATTAACATATTTGAATATAGATATTTATATATTTAATTAAATTCTATTAATAGCATAAATACATAAATATATCCATTTGAAGTCATTTATTTGGACGTAGATGAAGTCCTGACTAGTACTTTAAATTCCAGTGAATATATATTTAGTGCTCTATCTTTAATTGTCTGATAAATAAAAGTATTTTATAGTCCTGGAAGCACATAAACTAAGTGAAAAGCGAGTATCGTAGTAAGGGACGTTTCGAACCCACTTTCATAGCTGTAATAAAAAGTTTTCATGGCTCGCTCTGGCGGTGGTTTAACTCAAACTTAAGTTTATCTTAGTTTTATGATTCCGTGCGATATCTAAATGTCTACCGCATGCATGTTTCTACAATTTATTTATTAATCAAACTTTGAACATGTATAAAACTTTCTTGGAATTTGCATTTATTCAAGTACCTACTTCTATGGGTTTGATTGATTTTCATTTTCTATAATTTAAATTGATTTGACCTCTGCTTAAATAGTTGGACGAACTCTAATAAATATAATTTCATATAATCTATATCTTAATATTCATAATTCTTATGATCCTGTGTTTGTCACTGAACTTCTTCCAGAGGACTGTAGCGATTTTGATGAAATTTTGTGTGTGTACGTGTTCAAGGGGATTCGAGAACGGTTCAGATTCACAGTTTTATCTCCTTAAAATGTTTTTTAATATTTTTTTTATTTGTAAGTAGTCGTTAATTTTAGGATGTTTTACATTGGATCCGGCAGACTTCGCTACTATCGGAGCATCAAATAAAATGTAGTAGCTGTTAGTGTCAAGCGGTACGAAGTTTGCTGTGGCGGCTAGTACATGTAATATAAATCAGTTGCTGTTCGCTAGTCTCGCTGAAACTCGAGAACAACTGGACCGATTTGACTAATTTTAGTTTTAAATTATTTCTGGAAATTTAGGGAAAGTTTAGAAGATAAGAAAAAACGAAATAACAGCGAGGAAACTAGAAAAGCAACTTTTAAGTTTTCCTTCACAAGCAGTAAGTGTGAAACGAAGTTCGCCGGGACGGTTAGTCATTTACTAATTTGAAATATGTCAATTGTTTGTTATTTTAAATATCCGTACCTGTTATAGATTTTTTATTATTTGTCTAGAGAAATAAAAAATAATATTTGACGGATAATAATCATCGATAATAATTGTACATTGTACAATTGTAGGTACAGTTCAAATGCACTTTTTTAAAATTATTCTAATACTTTTTTACAGCACACTCTACAGCCTATTTCATTTTAACGTTCAGTATTTGGTTGTTAGTTCATAGTGAAAAAATACAAGAGTACTTTTAAAAAGTATGTATATAGGAGCCGTCGATGAGTACCTATAGATTCTATTGTAACTATAACAGTTATGAAGCAAAATAATTAAGCGCAGTAAAAGTGCAAAAACCAAATTCAACTATTTCACAGGGTATCTACCATATCGTGATTTTACCATTCTCTTTTTAAAAGATAGCAAATGGTTTCGAGGTGGTCTACATAAATTTTAACAACATCTACTCCTTATAGTTTTTAAGTTACACTTAATGTTTTTTATGATGATATTGCAAACAAGCAGACGGATTTCCTGATGGTTTGATATTTACGCCGCTTGCCTAGGTGGTAGTGATGCATTGCCAACCAGAGGCCGGGATGTTAGGCCTCGAGCAAAAGTAAGTTTAGCAGCTATCTTATCCTCCGAACCGGAACACGTCAACGGCAAGCACTGACATTATGACGGCAGAAATAGGTAAGGCGGTGGTACTCCGTAGTATCCGGTAGGTTAGGTAGGTGGTATCCGGGCGAATCGCTGCGAAACTCTACAACCTAGTCAGATGTCACGATGTTAGATTACGCTCGTCTTTTACAAGCTGCCTGACAGGAAGCCAGATGGTCTATTCTGAAAAGGAGCCCGAACCAACACATGGAAAACTGCATTTTTAACCTGCTTTACTTAAAGCTTGTATCCAGAAAGGTAAAATCAGGCAAAGAAAATTACATGCGTTTCTTATATACACAAAAGATTTTTTTTTTGTGTTGCCATGTTAACATTGGAATATCAAAAGTAACTATAGTCGATGAATTTTACATTGTTATTTGGCTCTATGACTTATTCTAGACATTTATTTGTGTTTTGTTACTTTTACGCTACATAACGTACATATAACATACATAAAAAAAGAACATATTATAATAGCTTGCATTTCAAAGATAATTTGGCTCCTTTCCACAGAAAAGCAAGCTTGAAAAATAGCAAGTAAACAAAGTTATAAACGTTGTAACTTGTAATTTCTGTTGTCCGTCTCGCACTTGACATTAGATATCATTGATCAGTTGGCGAATTGACAGTTTTTAATATACCTATTGTTTTATAATACATTCAAGTTTATACTTTACAGAAAAAGCGTTATTTATTATTAAAAATTTTACTAACTTTTAATATAAAAAGTTCAAATTGCACACAGTGTGCAAATTTGACTGAAATCGGTTAAAGCCCCATACTTAGTTAGCCAGAAGAGCCAATCGCCGCACTCCCCCGTTCCATAATAACTACGAAATATTGCCCTCTAAAGTAAACGTCTTAAGCGACAAATCAATATTTTTGACACTATACAAGTAATTTGAAAAAAAATATAAAAACTGAAACACTTATCTTTTAGGTATAGTACTTATCTATGTTTATGTTAAATCTGGTGTCGATATTTTCATAATTGAAGTAGACAGTTGGGTTTTGCTTTCAAAAAGGGTTAAATTTTTGATTATTTTGTATCGAGCAAAGTGAAATGAATCGTGTTTTGAAAACACTAGTCTTATAAAGCATATTAATGTTAATCTTGTGTATTTTTGTCACCAAGATCCATGATCCCTTTGTATGAAAAAAACATTATACTGCTGACATATATTAGCATACGTGGACCCTTAAGTAGCTCAGGAATCCATCGCGGACAAACAATGTGACACTTAATTTATATACAAAAAGATATACGTTATCAACTAATCCATTCTACAAGAAAATCATTTACACTATATATGTTTCATCCAATACCCTGTCGAAAAGCTTTTTTTGAAATATATTTAAAGGCAGTGATTTGAAACTATCAAGAATTTGATTATACATGTACGCACATCATACATGCAGTATGAATAATTTTTATACAGTTAAAGTCTTTGGCAAGCATTTGTAAATTTTCACTAAGTATTTCTTAAATGTATTTTTTTATCGCCTCTGTGCTCTAGCGGTTCAGTTGTTGGACTTGGGTGCATGAAGTCCTGGGTTCGAATCCCGGGTCGGGCAACAATGGAAAATTGGGTTTTTCCAATTTTAATATATTAAAAATATGTTGGTCGGGATAGGATATGTGCCCGATTGGAGATAGGCTTGCCACCTATCACATTGTGGGTCTTAGTATCTTCGGCTAGTCGTGGGTACCCTGGTTGTGATGTGCTGGGGATATGGGCGTGAAGATACTTTGTATTTTTTTAAAACTTCAGCATTTGTTTTTAAACAAATAATGATTTTTATTTAAAAGTACACACATCGCCATAAAATATAAACTGTGGCAATGGACCTTCAAGTAAAGATCATTCCTAAAAGGGCAATGCAAGTGAGAGACCTCAGGTGGTGCAGCTGCTCATGGGCGGACCAGATCATTCACAATCAAGTGGATTTCTTTTCCTCCTCTACCATAAAAGTAGCCAATTTACATGATTCACAGAAAACATATTTCCACGTCGCTGAAGCGAAGATAGTAATTTTAATAATTTAAGTAATCACTATTTCGTTATTTATTATTCATACGATTTTTATTTGTATCGCATTTCGATCGAATATTATTAATGAGGGGATATATGTCGGCCATTAATAATATGTTTTCTGCACGAGTCGTCGCCGCCGGTGGTTCTGGCTTTGGCAATTATGCCATTCTATAAATGATCTGTAATGACTGATCGTATTGCCAGCTTTATAAATATAAATTGAAAACAAATTATTATAAATTGATTTGCAAGTTGCCAGTGATTATGGCGGACACGAAAGGTCGGCCATTTGCTTTTCGGGTTCTGTAAGCCACTTACTTTTATTGTGCTACAAGACACCAGTGTGTGTTACCAGTGATGACATATGGAGCTGAGGCTTGGCCGTTGAATGTGGGCCTCTTAAATAAGCTCAGAGTCGCTCAGCGTGCTATGGAGAGAGCTATTTCTTCACGCCCATATCCCCGAAGAGGTAGGCAGAGGCACAACCAGGTCACCCACGACTAGCCGAAGACACTTAGTCCCATAATGTAATAGGTGGCAAGCCTATTGCCAACCGGGCACATATCCAATCCCGAGCAACATTTTTTTAATTAGAAAATTGAAAAAAAAACATACTTTCTTTTTTATTGCCCGACCCGGGATTTGAACCCGAGACCTCATGCAGTCAAGTCCAACACCTGAACCGCTAGACCACAGAGGCGACACACACAAACACAGAGGCGAACATTTATTCATATAATTAATTAAATGAACGCTTAAGGGGATCAACACGGAGAAATATTCTAGTAACCGAAATGAATACTTACATTACTAATAGCAGGCGACCAAGTCGTCACATCCTGATGCTAACAAAACAACCTGGTTGTATACTTCTTAGTTTTACCATTTCACTTTTTATCATAAACTAGCAGTTTCACGCAGCTTCGCCTGCACAACTTGGCCTCTACTGCACCGATTTTGATAAAACAAAGCCTATGTCGCTCAGGGATAATGTAGCATTCTAAGGGTGAAAGAACTTTTAAAATCGGTCCTGTAGTTTCGGAGCCTATTCATTTCAAACAAACAAAAAATCAATCTTTTCCTCTTTATAATATTATTATAGAACAGGGATGGCCAAATTTTTTTACCGCGGGCCGGTAAAATAAAAAAAACTAATGGCGGGCCAGTAAATTAAAATATATCTTGAGTCGGGCCCGTTAATTAAAAACACCTTAAAAGTGTTGTAAATATAACTATTATAGAAAGATGTATAAAAGTAACAATAGGCATTTTATTTATTTTTACAAGTTTTTAAAAAAATATATATGAATTGAAATCGATTTGTGAAGTTTTAATATATGGTACCACCACTGGTATAGAAGATATGATACAGTCTGCCGTTAATGTAACACAGATTACAATGATTCTGAATGATATACAAATATTTAATTTCTATAAATTTAATAATTACATATTTTCACCCCACAGTATGGTAGAATATGTTGGTATGTTTAAATATCTTTGTAACAACTTTTACACACATATTCCGCAAATAAATAAATTTCATTTTATTTCTGATAATACTACTTGCCCCTTCTATAATAAGTACATCCATGACGCAAGGTAAACTTTCCACCTTCATAATCATTAATCATTCCGAGGCGTGGCGGCTTCACGGCCGACCACTCAAAGGGCTTGTGTTGCCAACATATATACCAACTTATATACCTTAAAGCTATTGTATTAAAGCATAAATTTCATTGATCAAGTGCACTAATAAGATGGTAGTGGGAAATGTAACTGCGCATTGGGCGGCGCTTCCATTGCTGACATTTATTAATGATTCCTAGCAATAGGTTATCTGTATGTACGTAATGCTTTCCATTGTGTGTGGGAGAGGCATATGAACACAGCTTATATCTCCAACTTTTTAAAGTAAAAGAAGGCGAACAGGTAGATGAACTAATAATTTGTAGTTGTTGTATATAGAGAGTTCGCAAATAGTGTTCATGTTGCTGGTGGTCTACCACCCTACGGGTGAAGTTTAAGGGTGAAGTTTACATGCTAGTTTACTGATCACCATAATTACCAACATGGAACACGCACTATCGAGCACTAACTAACTGAGTTATCGTGTGGTCTTCTTCAGCGTCATAGCAGCGGGATAAGTGAAGCAGTAGTAACAATTTGTACGAGCTGTTGCACATTGATTCAATAATAATAATATCGTTATTTGCGCTTAATAGGAGTACATTTGATCTTCTTATTGTTACAATATTCCATCCTATTTCACCAAAACAATCCTTGGTATGCAAACGTATACATTAACTAAATCTTGTCGTAACATGGTATGTCATGTATTATAACGACTCTCATGTATATTAAATATAATAACTGCTAAAATATTGTGTAGGTACCTATATAAATAAGCGTTTGTCAGCCTGAAGCTGTGGCTTTAGTCATCTTGTGTAAGTTTACGGGTCGGCACACCACAGTGGCGTTGACGCTAGGACTGTAGAATTTACTGAAGGCGGTTATATTATGCTAATTCGATTCGATTTCCCCGTGTTGGTCCGGGCTCCTTTGCAGAATAGACCATTTGCCTACCTGCCAGGCAGCTCGTGAAAGGTGTCACTGACACTGTGACATCTGACTAGGTGGTAGAGTTTGGTACCTATGCATTAGCTATTCCTTCCGCCTTAAAATCAGTGCTAGCCGGTGCTGATTTCCGGTTGAAGGATAAGGTAATCGGCAAACTCACTTTTGCTCGAGGTCTAACATCCCGGCCTCAGGTTGGCAACGCACAATTTCCATCTTTGGTGTCTCTAGGCGTCGTGAATTTCTTACTATCAGGAAATCTGTCTTCTTTTTTGCCTCCCAATATCTGTCATAAAAAAGTCATCTTAATTCAATTACTTAATTTTAATCACAGTGCTACTGACAAGCTCTTTTACGAGCAGCTTGGAACAAAAACAAGGGGCTTTTATTCATTTGAGCCGATGATGAACGCGAAGGTGGCTAGCAGTAGATTACTGTACAGCAGCATGCCCAGGTAGGGTACCTACCGGCTTATGTATTTCGGCCGCCTTAATGACTCGGTTATATTTCGGTCCGGAGTGTAGGGTAGCTGGCAGACTTACACAATAGGCCTAACAAACCGCAGGATAGCGACGCGCCTGTAACATTTATGGTGTCTTTATGCCACGGTTGCCTCTTACCATTCGGAGATCCGTGTGCTTGTTCCTGACCTATCACATGATAAAAATCTAAATGTATATAGGTATGTATTTATTAAACAAACAAAAAAGTATCTTCACGACCATATCCCCCAAGAGGTAGGCAGAGGCACCACCCACGACTAGCCGAAGACACTAAATCCCACAATGTGATAAGCGGCAAACCGGGCACATATCCAATCCCGAGCAACGTTTTTTTTTATTAGAAAATTGAAAAAACCCAATTTTTTAGGTGTCCGACCCGGGAATCGAACCTCATGCAGTCCGACAAAGTCCGACAACTGAACCGCTAGACCACAGAGGCGACACTAAAACCACTAGCCTTTAGTTGAGTTGCCTCATTTCTCAAGGCTTTTTGTCTTACGTCATACGTGTCACAAAGTTACATACTTCCCAACATAGTAATTTAACGGGCGTTACTAATAAAACATTTACAGCCATATAAAATACGATGATGTTTTATTGTGAAAATAGGAGTTAATCATCAGAACGAATGACAACGTGACGGTAGATAATTTTTATGGTTGGAGTTCTGCCATTTTGTACAGTCACGCCTCTTTTTACGACGCGAGGTGCCAAGAGATAAAGGTGTTTTATGTTTGTCCTTGTTTAGGGTACCTGAACTTCCTCTGCCTCGAATCTTGAATACAAAGACTCCTTATGTAGGTCGCCACCTATGTACCATATTTTAGTCAGTGTGCTCATACCTTAATGAAGAAAATAGAAATAAAATATTTGGGTATTATCAATACTAATATTATAAAGAGGAAAGATAAAAAATAAAATCTTGCTTGTTTGTTTGAAATTAATAGGTTAGACCACCTCGTAGGTCGAGTGGATAGCGTACACGCCTAACTACATCGACCGACCGCTAGACTCGGGTTCGATTCCCGACGGGCCAGGCATTTGTGTGATGAACATTTAAATGTCTGCATTTCCGGGTCTGAGTGTTTATTTAATTTATTCAGGTAGGTATCTATTTAAGTATTTCTGTGCATATATATAACATATATCTATATATCTTGACTGCATGAGGTCTCGAGTTCGAATCCCGGGTCGGCCAACAAAAAGAAAATTGGATTTTTCCAATTTTCTAATGAAAAATAATGTTGGTCGGGATTGGAAAATATGTGCCCGGTTGGCGGTAGGCTTGCTACCTCTCACATTATGGGACTTAGTGTCTTCGGCTAGTCGTGGGTGCACTGGTTGTGCCTCTGCCTACCTCTTGGGGATATGGGCGTGAAGATCCTTTTTTTTCCTTTTTTTTAATATCATTGGCTAACACCCATAGCACGAGCATATAATTTGCTTACTTTGGGGTGAGATTCAATTCGTGTAACTTGTCCAGGGATTATTTATTTATTATTAGGCTCCGAAACTACAGGTCCGATTTCAAAAATTCTTTCACCTTTAGAATGTTACATTATCTCTGAGTGACATTGGCTTTGTTTAATCAAAATCGGCGCAGTATAAGCCAAGTTACGCAGGCGAAGCTGCGTGAAACTGCTAATAAATTATAATCTTAATATATATAGATTACGTGTCACGTTGTTGGTCCGCAATGGAATCCAAACTACTTAACCAATCTCAATCGAAACTCAAATAACGGAGTATTATTTAAAATAAGTGTCTGGCAATTCATGGATTTTGGAATTACTCTGCCATTTCTTGTCCTGATAGTTTAGTTTTAGAAACGTTGGTATTTTACGTCAGATAGAGTTAAGTTAACTATAATAGTTAATTTGTTCAAATCCTACTAATATTACAAACGAAAAAATATGTTATAGGAATGAATGGATGTTTCTTACTCGAAAGAGAGATCTAAATCCATTCAGCAGTTAGTGCGAATGAAACTTTACAGGAATATAGTTTATACATCATAACATATAGGCTACAATTTATAACAAAAATATAAATTGGTACGCGGGCAAAGCCACTAGTGGGAGCTAGTATTTAATAATCAAGCTCAGTGAAACTTAAATCCGACTTCAACTATTTTATTTATCATTAGGAACCACAGCAGGATTTGGCGATTAATATAATATAAATGATTCCGAAACGGTCCAACACAAAAAAATTATAGAAGTCCTGTAATAAATAAAATGTTGTCATTTTTAAATTATACTTATTGTTATACAACAAAAAGAAAATTTGTTTTTTCGAATTTTCTAATAAAAAAAATGTTGCTCGGGGTTGGATATGTGCCCGGTTGGCAATAGGCTTGCCACCTATCCCATTGTGGGACTTAGTATCTTCGGCTAGTCGTGGGTGTCCCTGGTTGTGCCTCTACCTACCTCTTCGGGGATAAGGGCGTGAAGATACTTTTTTAACTTAATAATAATTATTCAAACATTTATGTACATATTAACATTACGTATAAATGTGAACATTCAAAAACCTTCCAGTCGATTTGAGAACTTAATCTTTTTTTGAGCCGTTTAAAATATGTTGGTAATATTAAATATTTTAACAACCTTAACATACATATTCCTCAAAATATTTCATTTCACGTCAGACTTATCGTCCGGAAGCATAATATCGTTTGTTTTGTCATTTATCTTGATTATGAAACCGCAATTCTTGTTCTGCCATAACCATAGAGCTGTACAGAACGGCCTCTCACCGGACAGCGTTATCGGGGCGTGCGTTTCCTGCGCCCGTCCACTTCAGTCACGTAGGACGCATAACGCACAATGTAAGTATTTAGAGTTTGGGCCCAATTGTTTTCCCCTCAATAGGCGGTTATGGCTGCGATATCGCACCGGACGTGAGCGAAACGTCACTATTTGTTTTGACGCTCCACAGATTATAAGCTCTTTCGACGTTATGTAAGGCGGATATCACACGGATTTTAACTTTACACTTGGAGTTTTGGCGCGATCGAGAGAAAAGATGGTTGAAGTTTTTTCATAATTATTGAATTTCGTGTTGATATTGAGTGAAATTAGTCATTTTTGGTGGCATTTTGTACAATTTTGTTCAGTGAAAGTGCACAAATGAAATAATCATGAAGAAATTAGCGTATCGTGTATTTCGTCGTTGCCGCCAAATCTCCTTATACGAGCTTGAGTAATGAGGCCGTCGCTTTACCCAAGAGCCTGACATGACTTATTGACGACTTATGACTGATGACTAATTATAATTTATTAAAATTAATGTAATACTTGATGCAAATTTCTACTTAACGAATGGCAAAATACTACCGTGAAGGCCAAAACTCTAAGAACTTTGCACTGATAAATCCTGATTTCTTTACAAGAACCGGACTACTGCTACCGGATTACTATCGAATTTTCGTGAGGAGATATTTCAAGTGCAAAATCCGCTTTACCCGCAGACCGCAGCTGTATGTGGCGGCATTGTGACATATGCCTTAGAATCAAATATTGTGGTCCATTTAGTTTTGGCCATGACATATCCATACTGATATAATAAAGTTTTTTTTTTTAATTGAATAAGCTTCGGAACTATTATACCCATTTAAAAGTTTCTTTAATATTTTTAGAATCCTACATCGATCTATAAAACAAGGCTTTATTCATTACTAAAAAAAAACAACGTCTAAAGTCGGGATGAGTTGCCATTATTTTGTTATAATAAATTTACTTGAAAATTACTTCGCAGAATGCTGTGCAGTACCTACCTTAAATGCACTTGTGCTACCAGAATCAGAATCAGAATATTCTTTATTCACATGAACCATACAAGTGGTATTTGTGCGCGTCGACATTTTTTTAAACTACCACCGGATCGGAATCGCGGCCTCACACTGAGAAGATCCGGCGAAAGAAACTCAGCGGGCTTGTCTTTTTTCAATAATAATATTTACAATATAATCTAGCTTAAAAATACAAATTACAATCTGATTTTAACTTAAATAAAAGGTACAACAAATTACATTACAAATTGCAGTGGGAGATTGAAATCTCTATCCCCAAGCATGTTCATCTTCCAAATAATCTGAGACCGTATAATAATAGCCTTTTTGACATAATTTTGCTTTGATACATTTTTTAAACTTATTAATAGGTAGACCTCTAATATCAATGAGCAGCTTATTGTACAAACGTATACATTGACCGAAAAAGGATTTACTAATTTTATGAAGACGAGTTTTGTATACGGCTAGATTATTTTTATCTCTCGTATTTACATTGTGAACATCACATTTTTTTGTAAACATACACAGATTTTTTTTGACATACAATAAATTCTCATAAATGTATTGAGAAATATTTAAGGTTAAAATATTTATTTCTTTGAATTTTTCACGCAGGGAATCCCTTACATTAAGATTATAAATAGCTCTAATAGCTCTTTTTTGTAATACAAATATAGTACTTATAT
>NJDD01000254.1:385128-429848 GCA_002245505.1 Calephelis nemesis
AAATCCTTGACAGTTTTAAATCTATAAAAAACGTACCTAATGCTATTTGACTAGTTGTTAGAATTAACTTACCTACTATAATATAAACGACTTTTTGCAGAAAAGTTTCACTGATGTTTAAAAAAATGAAGGAAAATGAAATTTATTTATTTGCGAAATATGTGTGTTAGAAAATTTTTACGAAGTTATGTAAGCTTATCAACATATCCATTGCCATCACAAACAATCTCAGTACAAATTACATTAGCTTAATAGTTTTGATGAAAAACGTAGCCAGCTCAATTATTACACACTAGTGGTCGACCATTTTGATTCAACGCCAGTTCAGTAAACATATACTGTATAAACGCCACGCCAGCAAACCCGCCGTTAACAGCCAGTGTTTATATAAATCAATTAGTGTCTTTGTGGAATCCAGTTTATTCCGTATCCTAGTCCAGCCGCAACATTGTTTTTTATTCAAGAATGGCATGCCGTTTATCATTTATTTGTACGATCTTACTCGTCAGTCATGGGAGCCAAATACGAAACAGAAACTAAAATGCCAGTTATGTAAGCCTATAAGTACGTTGCCACTAACCTAAATAAAAACATGACAAAATTTATCATGTTTTAACTTATCAGAAACTAGTAATGCATCCCACATGTGAAAGAAAACAAAAGTTTTATTACACAAGATACAGTGTGACACTTTAAAAACTTTAAATATATTTAATTATTTATATTTACATTTCGAAATATATAAAAAATAGGAGATTCGGCGCCATCGTGAATGAATTATTGAATTTCGTGTTTACATTGAGTGAAATTAGTCAATTTTGATGGCATCTTGTAAATTTTTTTTCAGTGAAAGTGCAAAAATGAAATAATCATGAAGAAATTAATGTATCTTGTATTTTCTCGCTACCGCCAAACTTCGCTAGGCAAGCTTGAGTTACGAAGCCACCGCTTTACTCAAGACCCAGATATGACTTTGTAAATAGTGACTAATGACTGAAATAAAGACATAAATATTACCGAAGACATGGCAGAATAGCCTAAAAGTCGCCGAAGCCGATCCCAGAAAGGTGCAAATTAACTACTAACTAAAAAAAATAATGACATTTTGCACAGAAAACTTTTCCTCCTGTCTGAAGCCTGAATAAGATTTGTCATTCCATTTTTTAAAAAGAGAATTCGAAAAACGGCATGATAAATCTTATCTAGGCTCTAAAATATAATCCACAGATAAAACAACACTTATCACAGAATTGTGTCTGGTTTAAATAATCAAGAAATTTAATTTGACTGTTTTGATTTTAAAAATTCAATAAAATTATTAAATAATAAAAAAAATTCAATCAATATATTAAATCTATACATAGTATAAAGCAAAGTCGCTTTCCGCGTCTGTCTGTATGTATGTATGCTTATATCTTTAAAACTACACAACGGATTTTGATGCGGCTTTTTTCAATAGGTAGAGGTGATTCAAGAGGAAGGTTTATATGTATAATAACATGCTTCATATATTAGAGAACCACTGATAATTTCAAGAATTCTAATGCGAAGTCGTAAACAAACATATTTTTTTGCGTTTGCATTGCAAACGCTGGCTGAACTCTACGAGATAGATCAAAATGATGTACTAGGTATTGTTTACCTTAACAAGGTCCACAAAAAAGTTCGCGATGGTTTATGCTTATCTCTTAGGGATAACTTACAATAACCAATTTTTATCCTTTACTTTTTACGAAAAATAATGGCTTATTTACGAAGCGATTTAAAGCAATACAGCATTAATCCTTATCTAATTAAGTATCTTAAATAAGTTTTACATTTAATATAAGACAATATAGCCCTTTACAGTATGTAAATCAAACGAATAGTTTCGGAGATATTACAGGTTTAAAATATAGGGACATCGCGGTTGCGGCGGTACCGACTGGACGCAGGGACTGTACATAGGACTGTAATTTACAGTGATCGCACGCATTTATCGGAGCTCCCTAGAGAGGAAAATAACAAACTTAATAAAAACGTGCTTTTCAGGGCGACATTTTTTATCTAAATTGTATTTACGTTCGTAATTTAATAATCCATTCTAATATTATAAATGCGAAAGTAACTCTGTCTGTCTGTCTGTTACCTTTTCACGCCTAAACCACCCAACCGATTTTGCTAAAATTTGGTACCTATGTAGATAGTTTGCATTCATGAGAGGGATATAGGCATATTATTTTTGGAAATTCAACCCAAAAAGGGGTGGCAAAGTATGTATGAGAAACTAAATATTTTTTATTGCACATTTTTGCATGAAACTTTGAATTAATGCTTTTTAGTACAAATGATGAAACATGTATTTCTGGGTTTTTCGATTTTCACCCCTATTGGGGGTTAAAGGGGGTATCTAAGTTTGTATGGGAAATTTAATTCCCTAACCCCTATGAGGGTGAACGGGGGTGGCACAATTTGCGTAGGAAAAATATTTAACAGTAAATTTACTATAAGTCCATAACAATGAACCACGTACATCAGTTTATCATTAACGAAAAACACACAAAAAAATTATGATATACATAGTAGCAAACTTGGTTATTAATCCCTACTTCCCTACTAATATTATAAATGCGAAAGTAACTCTGTCTGTCTGTCTGTCTGTTACGCTTTCACGCTTAAACCAGTAAACCTCTTTGCGTAAAGTAAAAAAAACCTTTAAAAGTAAACAGTAAATTTTTATTTGTTTTTTTTTTGTTGCCCGGACCGGAAATAAAACCCAAGATCTCAAGAAGCAATTCCGAAGACGGACGGTTAGACCTCAGAGACGATATGTATATTTCTAAAATTTCGAAAAAAAAATCTGTTAGAGGTTACCATAACTTGCTATACAGTTTAATTTCAAAGGATTTGCCAAAATGCAGATAAAACTGTAAACACAATAACGTATCCCTACTATTTATCTGAGGTGAAATTAGAATAGAGAAAGTGTTATGATCAGTTTTGACGGCAAAATTGCTGAATTGATTTTAATATTTACAAAAAATAGACGAAACTTTGGATAGCGATATAGGCTACATTTTATCTTAAAATTTTAACGAGCAGTGTTATAGAGCTAAATATCAAATTAATAGACTACGCGGGTGAAGCCGCGGGTAACAGCTAGTAAAAATTAAAGCAACCTTTGGAAAACTTTTTAATACGAAATTAAGAATTAATCAAATTGCAAACAGACATAACTCTGAGTGCATTAAAACGTATATATATTTATAAAAGTCCATATAAAAGTAATAAAAATCCTCAACTTATATAGCATTTCTCGGAACACCTATAGTACTTCTGAGCTAGCATAAAATTAGTCACATTGCATTGCAAAATAAGCAATGAAATCGTTTAGAGCCCTTGAAGCTATTCACGAACGTCCATCGTAAAAGATTTGCTGGCCTGTTCTCACTTATGTAAACTGGATATGTTAGAAAGGGACCCAGCTTCACTACATTGTAAGCTTAGCCCGTGTCAACCGGAATAAGAGATAGCAATCTGGTATATTTTAATGTGAATAACTAGGGAATATTGAGCACATTTTAGTACTAAACTTTAGTGTCCTATTACGGCTGGTAATCTAAGTATAACCCTGGATGGTTACCAGTCGTAAAATATAGAGCGGATAAGATAGGTACGCGCCTGAACTAAATGACAAAGAATTAAATATAAGTAAGTAAGTATCTTCACGTCCATATCCCCGAAGAGAGGCAACCACGACTAGCCGAAGACACTATGTCGCACAATGTGACAGGATAGGCTTATCGCCAACCGGGCACTTATCCAATCCCGAGCAACGTTTTTTCATTAGGAAATCGGAAAAACCCAATTTTATTTTGGTTTCTTAACCCGGGAATCGAACCTGAAACCTCATGCAGTCAAGTCCAACAGCTGAACCGCTAGACCACAGAGGCGACTTAAATAATTAAATGTATTGACCAAATATCCTTAAGAACTACTTGTTTTAAGGTTTCTAGCTGTAAAACGGAGTTGTATACCTATATGAAACGTATATTAACACCCGTATCCCCAAGAGAAAGGCAGAGGTCTCAGAGAACTCGCTACTTGCCGAAGACAGTCGGTCCCTCAATGAGATACCTAGGTGGCAAGCCAACCGTGAACATGTCCAATCTCGGGCCACGTTGTGTTTATAAGAAATTTTAAAAACACTATTGATGATTGCTACCCGACCCGGAGAATGAACCCGGGACTTCATACTATATATTTATTTCTTGATGCCCTAATTAAAGTATGTTAGGTGAACTTAATGCCAATAAGCATTTCCTCCTAGCAGTATAAACGTAATGACAGAGTCTTTACCATCAGTTAGTATAGATTACGTTCGGTAAGCTACGTGTCGAAATCTATGACACTTTTGGTCGAAAAATGAATTTATCTAAGTTATCAATAGAGTATAAAAATGTAAGAGTCTTGATTGATGATGTACTGTTGGAGCAAGTGAATGAAATTGTATATCTTGGTTGTGCTTTTAGCAGGGATGGAAGGTACACCGCGGATGTAGAGAGGAGAGTGTATGCAAGGAATAGTGCGAATGGAGTGTTGGGTAAACGATTCCAAAGCGAGGTTTTGAGTCGAAAAGCTAGACTCGCTTTGCATAATTCTGTGCTTATCCCAACGTTATTGTATGGAAGCGAGAGTTGGGTATGTCAGAAAGAGCATGAAACTAGAATAAATGCGGTCGAAATGAGAGCGCTACGGAAAATCGGTGGTGTAACACTCGCTGACCACATTCGTAACAGTAAGATTAGAGAAAGAGTGAGATTGAAAGAAAGTGTTGGTGTTAAAAAGTGAAAGCGCATGCTCCGCTGGTTCGGTCATGTGGAAAGAATGGCAGATGAAAGATTGACAAAGCAGATATACAATGCGAATGTGGATGGATGTAGGTACCCGGGGAGATCAAAGCTGACATTCCACGATCAGATCGATCGGATTTATCCGAGGGTGGTGTCAAGAGTCTCCTAAACCGGCGTAGTAGTATGAAAAGGGTTATGAATGTGAAGGAAGATAGACGGGTTTGTCAAGATCGAGAGGTCTGGCACTCGATACTCTTTGCCTACCCCGTTAGGGACTTGGCCTGAAGATATGTGTGAGTATATCAATAGAGACGCTGTTCAAAGTTTTCATACAAATAGTTTACAGAGACAGTAGCGAGTATAGTAAACTTAACAAGCCGTAAACCCATGGTAAAGCCCAGGAAACATAACGGCGACGGTACGATTAAAGTACACAAAAATTAAAGAACATAATAAACAAGCTACACTATCAACAAATTAGTCATAACAAAATGGACATAAAATATGGAAACATAATTACAATATACTCGCAATATAGCGCAAAACGTAATTTATTATCGTTAAATTTACTACACTATGTATATGTACGAGTATATTGTCTATATCTATGCCTATAACTACTAACATCCATATAAATTATCAGTATGAACATAAAAAATTATATGTATTATAAGAAATGCCCATACTTTTGAAAGATGCATGTTGTGGGACTTAATGTCTTCAGCTAGTCGTAGGTACCCTTGTTGTGCCTCTGCCTACCCCTTGGTTGAGTATAGGAGTGAAGATAATCATAATCAATCTTATTTTATCAAGAACAAGGTAACTGCTATCGTAAAAAAAGCTTAAAACTTGGTAACTTTAAAAGAGCCTTCGTTATATAAAACTTAAACTAGTGCATTATTACGAAATAAAATCGAAGAATCAAAATAAAAAAAATCACAGCCAATCTTAACCGTTTTATCAAAATAAATGAATAAATAAACATATTTGTGATTTTGAAACATCTTTCGAAAAAGTCGAAATGGGATTTCGAATAAAATTTCGATGTGGTTAAAATGATGGTGTCTGGTGAATTTTTATTTTATCTTCATCGAATATATACTAAATTAAAAGAAAAATACTGACCTTTTATTCATGTTTTGTTTAGTAATTCGACCTACGTACTTGTTCCCTCGCGTACACACACAAAGACCGGTGAACACAATACCCTTCTTTGCGTAGAGCAGTAGTTAAACGGACCTCGAATGAATATTTCAACTGTTGGGCTTTGTCGTAAGTAAACTGTAAAAGTGTCTCTTTCGTAGGTTTAGGTGTATACAAATTGTTATGTGTTATGATTCTACTTTGTTATTATTGCCACCTAATTTTTTTACCATAATCCATCAATTATTCAAACTAGTAACAAACAAAATCACTTCTATTACCTACAACTTTACTACACACTAGTTACTTGCACTACAAATATAACTACACACAATTGACGAGACCAAATCCCTTAGCTGTCGCAAAATACATATCTTCGGTTGATCACCTCGAAAATCGTGATAGAAAATCAATTCCATCACTAACCTGACTTTATATAATAAAATAATAAGAATAGACGTTCCGGATATTTATAGTGTTGGTGTTGAAATGCGAAAGGGCATGCTCCTCTGATTCGGTCATGTGGAAAGAATGACAGATGAAAAATTAACAAAGTAGATATACAATGCGAGTGTGGATGGAAGTAGGTACCCGGGGACACCAAGGTTGATATTTCACGATCAGATCACTGGGATATAATCCGAGGGTGGTGTCAAGAGTCTCCGAAACCGGCGTGTTTGTATGAAAAGAGTAATGAATGTGAAGGAAGCCAGACAGGTTTGTGAGGTCTGGCACTTGATAATTTCTGCCTACACCGTAAAGGACTTGGCGTTTGGCGTATGTATGTATGGATATTTCGAATACAACGTAACATACTACATGGGACTTGATTGATTGACTAAACTTTTTTTTTTAAATAAACCTTATTCAATAAACAATTACAATAAAGCATTTTTTAACGTTCATTAGTTTTTTTGCTTGATCTCTGTTGTATTGTTTACTTTGGTATTTTATGTCAGCTACATTATTTATTACAGTAAATGTATACAATTTGCTTAGGTATTAATAAATTTAAATTTACTTTAAAAATAAACCTTTCTAAATGAAATTGTGAAAATATGCTGTATTCTCCTAGATGTGCAAAAATGACATGTTTCGAAATGTTAACCTTCGTCATAAGGGTTAAGTCATACGCTTACGAGACAACAGTCGTAAAAGACATATTATGTAAGTATTAACTTTGATATCGTGTCAGGATTGTTTACAGCTCTCATGAGAAGACGTTTTTTAAAATATCACTCTGATTTTTGACAATACAAAAAAATAATAAAAAAAACTGTACACTTTTGTCATAAATGTTCAATTACGATTAAGCCAACTACTACTACCACTACTAGGTGGTAGAGTTTCCACCGCCTTACCTATCCGTGCCGTCATAACGGCAAGACGTGTACTGGTTTGGAGGGTAAAGTAGCCGGTAAACTTACTTTTGCTCGAGGCCTAACATCCCGGCCTCAGGTTGGCAACGCACCATAATCACCTTCGGTGTCTCTAGGCGGCGTGAATTTCTTAAAATCAGGAAATCCGTCAGATTGTTTGCATTCCAATATCATAAAAAAACCTGTTTATTAAGACGCCGGCGAAGGTTGACTGAAACTTAATATTGTGGGTAAAAAATTGCTCTCCCCATAAAATAAGTAATTTGAGTAACTTTACCTCGATACCCATTTGATAATATTAACTTTAAGAACTCACAGACGAGTTCGTCAGGGTTTTCCTGTATATAATAGTATAAGTATACACGGGCTGTTATGTCTAACGCTATCACTACATAGTATAAAACGAAGTCGCTTCTTCTGTCCCTATGTCCCTTTGTATGCTTAAATCTTTAAAACAACGAAACAGATTTTGATTTTAATAGATAAAGTAATTGAAAAGGAAGGTTTATATGTATATTTCATAACCGTGCGAAGCCGGGGCGGATCACTAGTTAGTTATAAATTACTTCGTGTCATTTTCAGTCTTAATGTAGTGAAAACTCAGTCATGCAGACTAGATACGCAGGCCTCTGTGTGTCAACGCGCAATTGACTATATTCATGCCTATTTGCTTAGTGAATATCTTACCAGTCCCCGTGTTGATCAGGGCCAACTGAGTAGTACTATTCTGCACATTTGCCTCTCTACCAGACCGCTCGTTAGACAGATTAAAAAGATCAGTATCAACAAAATATTGGTGTTAGAATACTTTACAGCGCTTTGTCCGGGTAGAGATACCTGCCGCCGTAATGACTCTGTCATGTTCCGGTCCGGAGGGTAAGGCTGCCGGCTAGCAAAATAGACCTAACATCAAGGCCACAGGACAGCAACGCACCTATAACATCTATGGTATCTAAAGATTACGGCATTAGGATATTGGTGGCATTAGGTCAGATTTCAATCACAGAACATTAATCATTGATATCGTAATACAAACTCAATTATCGGAAGAATAAACGGAAGAGGCCGCTCGACCGCCAGCCCATTGTCGAAAATAACTCACTTGAAAAACAGCTCCGCCACACTTGGTGCTACATAATCAGTAATAGATATTAAAATAACCTTTTCAAACTGTTTGTATTTGTTTGATGTTTTTACAGTAAGCAAACAGACAGACAGAATCGATGAAAAACAATGTGAACTATTAAAACCTGATATATTATTAGTGGGTGTCAACCAGCAAGTTTAAAAATGGCAATTCCAGCCCTTACGGTGGCAGGAATAGATAAATAAATGAACGAATCTAATGTAAGCATATTATACGCTTGTGTTACGGAATACGAGTCAAGGATAATAATATTAGAGAAATATAATAATGCCTCATCTAATATATAGAAATACCTAAATTGTTACAAGAATAAATTTAATAGACATACCCAGACCCAGAACTATAGACATCTAAATGTTCATCACAGAAATGCCTCCTGTCGGAAATTGAACCCAATCCTCGCGCTTAGTCGGTAGACTTAGGAGTGTACGCGGACCCTTCAGCTAACGAGGCGGACAATAATAATGCGGTTATATAAATCTAGATGAGTAATACACATCCTCACGCCAAGTCAGTTAGGGGGTAGACAGAGAGTAGGTAAGTATCGAATTATGTCATGATGATAGCAGGTCCCTGGCCTACATTATTTCCCATTTTCATACAAATACGCCAGTTTCAGAGAATTTTGACACAACCCTAGAATAAAACTGGAGCAATTCGATGACAACCGAGGTCTCCCAAGGCATGGATGTAGGCATTCATCCACATTCATGTTATGTGTCTGCTTTGTCAATCTTTTATCTGCTGTTCTTTCACAACCGTCTAAACTCATGGAGTATTAATGAATCAATAATAATAATAATAAATTAATAATGACATGTTAAAGTTACGTTACCTATCTGGGTGTTGGTATTTTAGGTGGTTGGGTGCCATGCAGAAGCTCGCCCGGACTTGTAGCACCGCCTTACCTATATGTGCGGTCATAGTGTCAACACGCGCCATTGTTTGTTACAGGACTAAGCATACGTTAGGGTAGCCGGTATACTTCCAGATTGAAAGACAAGCTCACATCAGTAACATCTTTGGTGTCTGTGGGCAACGGTTTTCGTTAACCATCAGCACAGTCGAGTTACTTCTGCAAAGTGCTAAACTGTATAAAATCGATGTGTAAATCGATTTACAATCGAAGACATCAAATAAAAATAAGACTTTAAAAAATAAAAATGTAAAATCAGTTTGGCGCAACATTTATATAAAAAAATAAAAGTATCAAGTTTGCTCTGTTTTTTATTCACATAAATCATATGACACTAGTTGCCTTAAATCTGAATGCCTTAAGACTTACTTTCAAATTAAATGGGTAATACATAATACACCTTTTCACCATGTGCCTGTCAAGTGTCTTGTGTCACTCAAGCCAAACTTCATACAAAATTCGGATTTGCTATATATCTATGGAAGATCTGCCTCTTATTAGGTACGTAGTATTTTTAAACTCTCTGTGTACAATAGCCAGATAAAATCCCTACAATTATAAAATTAATACAACCGAAAGTGGAAGTGGTTCAATACAAACAGGCACAAGCTCATAATTGTTCAGCTTAAACAATTAAAAGGTGTTTCATTACCCGCGGTCAGTTGTCTCATTTATAAGTCCCTACCGGACCCCACTGGTTCATTAGTTTGTGTCAAACGCATTGTTATATAACAAACATATACGTGTTCTAGAAGTGTCCACTGTCTACACGAATGCGTTTTTGATACAGCGCTATCTAGTGTCATTTGGTTAAAGTTTATAGATTTAAACTGACTACTGAACTGTTTTGTCAGGACTCAGGTCACAGTCGCTCGTTGTCGAAGTTCTGCGAAAAGCAGCTCATACTTATTACTTAGCTTGAATAATTAGACGGTGTTTAATGAATAGCGTCAGTGCAAATAGCGAATAGCAAATACTGGAACAGTTAAGGTATTGCATAGCTTCTATCGCGGGCCTTGAGCGTAGAAACCGAATCCTAAAATTCCGTAACGAAAATAACCTGACACTCCGACCGACACAGCGGTGATACTTTTTAGTTTTGCCATCTATCGATGACTAGCAGAACTTTTAATGACTTTTTGATCACGCTTGTCTCTTTAGTTCGACAACTCGTCTCTAGGTGGCATTGGTTGTATCGGCGTTACTGTGCATGTGAAATCCCCCGTCTTCGCCCCGCAATCTGGTGACTCATGCCTGCTTATGCAATAGCTTTACCGCGGCAGTCTCCAAGTGCCGCGCGTATTTATTTTGTAAATGTATTGAACATTTATTTAATTTACGTAAAAAAAATGTAATTTATTGATTGTCCACTTATGTGTACTAATGTAACAATAAAAACAAAAATGTGTTCCTTTATCTATTACTATACGAGTAGATTACTAAACAAAGGAACAAATTCAGTTTCCGCGTATTGAAACATTATCAGTCATAAATGAGAAAATTATTAAGCAACCGAAAGTACAATTTGTAAGATTTATTTTTTGTTTTAATACAAACAACTACAAGCCTTTAATTGCTTAAACAATTAAAAGATGTTCATTAATCGCAGTCAGTTATCTCATTTGTAAGTCCGTACCGGATCCTGCTGGTCAATTAGTTTGTGTCGAACGCATTGGGGCTCACTTACGTTATTGCTAGAAGTAATATTATTAGCACATACGCGTATTTTAATAACGCGCCATTTAACATAATAGATCGGAATCTTTATAATCGTCGCACAGAAAAAAATCTTTAATAGAAAATATATCACTTAATGTTTAAAAAGACAAAAGTCTCGCAGCCATTAGCCCGGATTAGTACCACCGCCTAACTTCTTCCTGCCGCTATAATGTCAGCGCTTGTCGTTAACGTGTTCCGGTTCGCAGGGTAAGGTAGCCGGTAAACTTACTTTTGCTCAAGGCTAAACATCCCGGCCTAAGGTTGGCAAACCCACCATTTAAACATTTGGTGTCTCTAGGCGGTGTGAATTTCTTACCATCAGGAAATCCGTCTGGTTGTTTGCCTTCCAATATCATAAAAAAAGGTAGCTTAAAAAATAAAATGATTAGCTGCGATTAGTTGTCATATTTATAAATCTATTAGTTTCAAGTGCAATTATTAAATACACAGAAATTAAAAATAAATGAAGATTGAAATGCTTAAAAAACTAAATAATAAAGTGAATCCTAAACCAAATTAGCTATCTCTTTCTCAGGCTTAGACTTATTGTCTTCGGCTAATCGCGGGTGCCTGGTTGTGCCTCTGCTTACCTTTTCGGGGATATGGGGGTGAAGAGACTTTTTTTTAATGAAATGAAAATATTAGTTTGTTAAAAAATAACCGTCAAGTCAGGCTACATACATAAAAAATATTGGCATCTAACTTATGTTACATACAATGCAAAAACATTTTCACGTCAAAACGGTTAAAAACTCACAATTTTACTTCTCAGCTCTTGATCAAAATCTGGTGTCCATTAGTGGTTAACAAATAATTGTAAAACTACACTTGTCTCTTCCAGTTAAACATAATTAACAAATAATGACAAAGGTAAACGGGGACGAAAATTCAATTTAAATTAAAGTTTTCAACATGTTCCTATCATTGCCAATGTAATTTACCATCGAAATGAAGATAGGAGAAACGAGTTTAATGAAGGACTTTAAACTGATTTATTTCAATGTGAAAATAAATTAACACATTTTAAAAATTGATTTAAAATATTCCTAAAAGTAATCGTATTACGACAGTAAATATTTTATATTTTTTATAAGGATGTGACGACCCTATCGTCCACTAAAGAATAATCTGTTAATTTAGGTTATCCAACTAGCTTAGTCAGTTATTGGTGGTAATTCTGCTGTTTACAAACTAAATTATTTTAGATGCATGCTACCTCTTTCAAATGAAACATAAACAAAACAGATGGAACGTTTTAGACATGTCAGATTAGTCCGAACATGTAAAATTGTGATGTTTTTAATTAACGTTTTCCGAGTGATAGTTTGAACGTCTGTAGAAATGACGTGTACAGTTTAATTTGACAGCTCTGAAAGTATTTTGTCTCTTTCTGTTACTTTCGTTGAAAGAAGACAGCGGTAACTTAAAATAAAATTAGTTTAGTGAGTTTGCAACAAAATTACCACCAATATAATATGACTCCAATTCTTAGAGCTCTTATTCATAATTTCGATTTTTCTTTTATAATTTCTTTCTTCAGCAGGATTCTTCTATTTTAAAAGGGCTTTCAGAAATACCTTTCATAATTTTGCCCCGTATACCATGTAAGTATGTATGCAAATCCTTTATTACCATGTCTTCACTGTATGGAGGTGACGACACCATGCTTGCACCATTACAAATATCTTCTCGACCAGGCAAGGTTGTCCTGATCACCAATTTTCAACTGAGAAGTCTTCTGTGCTATCTTTGCGCCACAGAGCAAAAGTAATATCGCGATGTAGGATTTGCTTGAACTTGTGTGCTTAAATCGATAGACGTAGCGTTGAATATTGCTTGCCGCTGCAAAGGTATTGTGAGATTTAAACTGTCCTATCGGTCTCAGAAGGTTGAAAACGTCATTATTTGGGGATAATTTTCTTTTAAAATTAAGCCATTTGCTTTTCTACCATGCTCGAGTTATGAGTTGATTTTACTAACATTGTGACCAAAATTAGGTGGTAGAGTTTTTATTTATTTATTTAACACTTTATTGCACACAAAAAAAACAAAAATACACAAAAAACATGAAAAGGTAAAAATGCGCAAAAGGCGAGAGTTATGCGATGACTTGCCTAATATACAATTCTTGCTTTATATACAGTGGCGACCACTGTCGCGTTTCGTTATAAAAAGTAAGAAAGTCAGTGTTACTTACTGCAGAAGGTGAACCATCCAACTTCAGGTTGATAACATATTATTCTCACCTTTAGTACCCGTTGGTAACGTTTACCAACAGGATATAATATGTTGAACCTCTTTTCTTACAACCGCTTAAAACTATATTTTTTATAGAATAGAATATAATTTTTATGATATTGGAAGGCAAACAAGTAGACGGATTTCATAATGTTAATAAATTCTCGCTGGCTAGAGACACCAAAGGTGGTACTAGTGCGTTGCCAATCTGAGGCCGGGATGTTAAGCCTCTAACAAAAGTAAGTTTACCAGCTACCCTAACCTCCGAACTGAAATACGTCAACGGCAAGCGCTGACGTTATGGTGGCAGGAATAGAAAAGGCAGTGGTACCAAACCGGGCGAGTCGCTGCGAAACTCTACCACCTAGTAAGATGTCACGGTGTTGGTGACGGTAAGCCTATACTCACCTATTACGAGCTGCCTGGTAGAAGCCAGATGGTTTATTCTGCAATAGAGCCCGGACCGAGACTCGACGTTGATATGACGTGTACAAAATAAAAGAGCTTTCATCCTTATGATTCTAAAAAAACATAGATATATCATCACGCCAAGTCCCTTACGAGGTAGGCAGAGAGTATCGAGTGCCAGACCTCACGATCCTGACAAACCTGTCTTGCTTCCTTCACATTCATTACCCTTTTCATACAAACACGCCAGTTTCGAAGACTCTTGACACCCTTGGATAATATCCAATTGATCTGATCGTGAAATGACAGCCTTGGTCGCCCCGGGTACCTACATCCATCCACATTTGAACGTTTAGTTATAATGTTTTATTGTTTCCAATAATTAACACTAATTTGGAAGGGGTGTGACCGCAACATGACCGCTGACGAAAACAATTAACTGACAAAGTTGTCTCAAGTTTGGGACCCGTTTGCGGTCTGTGGTTATTTATATAGGTCCTGCAGTTCATAGTGTCTTTGAAACTAGCGATTGCGGCAGACATTACACGCAATCATTCAGAGATATCTCTATTTGCATTTCCGTATCTGGGTGTTTATTAAATTCATTTCCGTATCTAAGTTATTCTATGTACTAGTGGTCATCCGTTGGTAGAAATTTGACCATAAAGATTTTAATATCTTGTTGATCTTGTTGATGGCATTCTTCCATCTTTATTTTTCATGACCAATTACTTTGTTTCCAAACCTTTCAGTGCGCCATCTGTGATCTTTTATCGTTATCATCAATATATTTGTTTGTGTGTGTAAAATGCATGGTAGTGTGGGTTATGTTTTGTTTATTGATTTAATGTACAAGCATTTATATTGAAAAATATTAACGTTCTGCACTTTTCCTACACATAAACTATAAGTGTGCCAAATTTTATGCTCCTCCGTCCATGCAATTTTCTTAAAAAGGGGTCCAAAGTTTTGGCATCACGTATTAATACATGTATGTATAGATTACAATCGTTGACTAATACACCTAACACACGCATATCATTTCCTTAGTTTGATTTTGGATTCAGTTTGAGTAAATTGTCTAGGGATATTTGTTAATTAGCACTAGCCGACAAGGCAAACTTTGCGAAAATCGATCGCGGGACCTCATGCAGTCAAGTCCAGCTCCTGGACCGCTAGACCACAAAGGCGATTTTAACCTTATATATTTTTATCTTAGAATTCGAATATAAGCTGCTGAGTTATTTTCCTTTGTGCCTTGCGACTTGGTTGGATTAATCCCATCGCTTTATCTTCTGCCACTGCAACAGTGCCCTGTGGTGCTCCGGTTTTGGAGAGTATACTTACTTACCTAAAAGGCTTTATGTCTGTTTTTCATATCTGCACTGTTTTCTTACCCAGGAAATAATCGTCTGCTTAATCGCCTTTCTGTATACGTAATAAAGGCCTTTGGTCTATATGAAATAGTAAACTATAGAGATGTTTCAATGAAACTGGTTGGAGATAGCCGGTGGCTGATATTTATTCGAATGTAGGCGAGTAGATAAGGTCTAGACCATTGTGCTGCTACCGGAGTTCAAGATAATGCATTCAGCCATTTATGTACTGAGGTCAGGTTTACACTTTACTTATATATATTCAGGTGACTACTAGGGTTTTCAAATCTTATTCTTGTTTTTATTTTTTATAAAAAGGTGGTGTATAGGAAAGTGGGCCACCATGAATTATTAACGCTGCCTAAAATATCGGCAACGTCAGGAATGAAGAAATAATTATTTTTTAAGTTCCTAAAATTTTTTATAAATTTTGTATTTTTTCTTTTCAATAAACTCTTTGCTTGACAGAGTTTTTTACCTAGCTTTGTTTAAATTTTATTGAAAAAATGTGTCCTGTGCTGCATGAGATTTTTGTCGTTGACGGCCTCATTGGTCGAATTGTTAGTAAACAAGCTTAACTCTCGGGTTTAATTCCCGACAAGGGTCAGAACTTATGCGATAAATATTAGATGCGATGCTATAATGGTGCAAAGTAATGTGTGGTTGTAACTACAAGCAGTTTAAAAGAGTCAGCCCTAACAATCAGAGATAACGTAACATTTATATTACCTGTTACATTCTAAGCGCGTTTTATTCATTGGCTATTGTAAACATTTACATTTTGATGTTATCTGACTTATCTGACTAATTATATATGTTAGGATCAAGGACTAATGACTTATTTAATTTTTTTAACATAGTTGTTATAGACCAAAGGGTTCGGATTTTTACTTCTTTTCTACAATTTCTTTAAGCCCGGACTAATGTGTATGCGTAAGACGTTAAAATCGTAGTACTTGTATCGCTAGCGACCCCGTCTTTATACTTATTTTATAAAATTAAAATGTTCAATGGGTTTTTAATATTTTGTAGTTACATTAAAAAAAGTACTCGAAGCTAATTTCTGGTATATTTACTCACCTACCAAGCTGTTCTGATTATATTTTTATTGTTTCCTCATAATCTGTACCAGAGAACTACTTACTAGTCCGACTATCTGCAGAAATCGGAAAAAGAAAATATTACCGCCGCTGTGGTCTAGCCGTCCAGTTGTTGGACTTGACTACATGCGGTTCCGGGTTCGATTTCCGGGTCGGGCAACAAAAATAAAATTTGATTTTTCTAATTTTCTTAAAAAAAAGTTGATCGTTTCGATATTTGCCCAGTTGGCGATAGGTTTGCCACCTATCACATTGTGGGACTTAGTATCTTTGGCAAGTCGTGGGTGACGTGGTTATGCCTCTCTCTATTTCTTTGGGGATATGGGCGTGAATATATTTTTTCTACTTAATAAAATGTTGTTTTACCAGCATTCTAAGAAATAATTAAAAAGTTTTGTAGAAAATATATTAATACGATGCATGATATATTCGTATACAAAATAATAAGGTACATGTAAGGAAAAACTTTGAACGATAATAAGCAAATAAAATTAAATAAATTATTTTGTTATTTTACATTGTTTATTCTACCTCATGCATTTGCAACACACATTACTTTTTTCATGATAAAGATTTTACACTTACACTATTCTTTATTTTTATTCACAAAAATAATCCTTATCATTCTTATAACTATAATAATTATATTACTATTTTTTATTAAATATTATATTACGTATTTCAACGATGTAAATTATATATTCTTAATATGACATTAAGTTAATTTAGTATATCTTATACTTTCCAAGTAATTTTATTATTGTTCGTACAATCCCTAGCTGGGTTCGGGTTACCTTGTGCATCGACGACAGGAAACTGTACTAAGATGTCATAAGCAGAAGCTTTAAGGTCCTTAAATCCGTCTCGATGATTGTGGTCTACCTCTTCCTTTATTTGAATTTTCCTTATTTTTAGTTCCTTCCCACTAACTACTGTTTAACAAACAGGTTAAATATAACTTATATTTAAAGAACAAAGCTCTTACAATGAATCATACGTGAGTCAGGGTAAGTGGTAACCCTGACTTAACTCGATCATAATATTGGTGTGCGGAATACATTTCCAATCATAACATCAATAATCTCTCCATTGTAATACAAAATACAGATGTATACTATTCAATCCAATATATCCATTTATTTTACAAAATATATAATAAATATCGTTGAACAAATAAATAATATAAGTGGTCGCCCATTGGACGCCCAATAAATTTTTAATTTTGCTGATGAAAACGCCACCCTTATTTTCTGAAGACCAACTACTTTGTTTCCAAACTGTATGGTCGCCATCTGTGATCTTTTATCGTTATCATCAATATATTTGTTTGTGTGTGTCAAATGCGTGGTAGTGTAGGTAATGTTTTATTTATTGATTTAATGTACTTTATAAGCATTATTATTGACAAATATTAGCGTTCTACACTTCTTCTACACATAAACTATAAGTGTGACAAATTTTATGCTCCTCCGTCCTCGCAATTTTCGTAAAAAGGCGTCCAAAGTTTTGGCATCACGTATTAATATATAGATGCTTGTGATAAGTTTGTCAGTCAACAATACTAATTCATAGCAATACTTCAATAGATATCGATGCAGGACACAAAATATGGTTTTGTGTAATTTCTAGGGGCACAGCAGTGCTCCCGCCAAGTCTAGCTAAAAAGTAGGCGATCGCTTCTCGAAGCAGATCTAGCCATGCTGCAATTTCATTTAAAGTCAGTTTCTTAATTTTGTCACTCACTCACCGACTGAGTGAACGATTCTTTCATTTTAAGTTTTATTTCAGATTCGAGTAAATTTAAAATAAAACTAGTGTGAGAGGAAAACTAAACTGCTTTGCATTTTCGGGCCAATTTTCTAGAAAGTAGGAAATAGAAAGTTTTTAAACACTAACAATATAAGTTAAGTATGTTGGTAGGTTAGCTAACTATGTACTGACTTAACTAAGATAGAAGGTCCTTTAAGTAGGGACTGAACATATTAATAACCGACTTGGTATTACATGAAGTTGCGAGACTTTCTTACAAGTTAACTAGGTACTATGTTTTAATGACATTTACATTTAAATTCTTAAATTGCACTTACATTTGTTTGCTTAAATATCTAAAAGCGGAACCTAATTACAATTTATGCAGCAGCTATTTTGTACATTACAGATGTAATAAATAAATATAGGCACGAACTGTAAAACTTACTTGGAGTTTACCTTCAGTGTATCAATCTAATTTCTTCAGTTTTTTTTAAATCACATTTTTTACATTATATTATCAAATTCAAAGTGATGTAAGTGGATAAATTACATATGTACTTGATCTAGTTTTATCACCGACAATTATTAATAACACAAAGCTGTATACAAAATGTTACATATACCCTGACAGGAATGGAACCCAACCCTCTTATGTGTCCGATAGTGTCAGCCGTAAAGCGATGCGTCTGATAATTACAATCATTTATTGACAAGTGACAACCCTAACAATATCCGAGTCAATAATACATTCCAGACATATTGAATTCATTCGCATGAATAAAATTAAATTACGATATTCAGTGAAATGTAGTTTATACAGTAGATATAAGACAAATTGACAAACGCTTTATTGATAAAAGTGTGTACGAGGAAGTGGGGTGAAATCTTTCTAACTAGTGGGCCTTTACAAAGCCAAACAAATTCTACAACTACTGTCCTAAAACTTGAAAAAAATATGAACAGTGAGTTGGAATCAAATTATGATGGATGATAATATAATGCGAAAGGGCATGCTCCGCTGGTTCGGTCATGTGGAAAGAACGACAGATGAAAAATTGACAAATCAGAAATACAATGCGAATGTGGATGGATGTGGGTACCCGGAGAGACCAAGGTTGACATTCCACGATCAGATCACTCGGATATTATCCAAGGGTGGTGTCAAGTGTCTCTGAAACCAGTGTGTTTGTATGAAACGAGTAATGAATGAAAAGGAAGCTAGACAGGTTTGTCAGGATCGTGAGGTCTGGCACTTGATACTCTCTGCCTACCTCGTATGAGACTCGGCGTGAAGATATGTATGTAAGTATATGTAATATGATTGGACATGGAATCATTCGATTTTGCACTTCAGAGAAAACTGGGTAAATGCATGGCAGTCCACGTGCACTGTATAGCACCTAATTTAAATATAATTATGGTGGTATCGTTGGTCGATGGGTAAGCGTACCTAACTCCTCCGAACAAGGCTTAGGTTCGATTACCGAGGGGGCAAGCGTTTGTTGTAAATTGTGATAAACTGTCTGTATTTCCAGGTCTCTTGGTGTCAAATTATACTTATCACAAGTAATTCTAAATGTTAGTGTCTTTGATTAACACCCGTACCACAAGCATTTAATTTATTTACTTTGGGACTACTTAGATTTGTGTATTTTTTTAATTAAATAATTAAATTTTATTATGCAATTACAGCTGACGCAATAATTCGAATAAATAGGGACACGAATATGCTCATATTACAATAAACATTTTTATATTTAGCTAATAAGAATAAATTGTCGTTCAGCCAGACTAGACGTCCAGAACTAAGATAATCTGGAAAATCCCAATTTATTTCCCTTCGAATCATAGGAAATGCGATAAATTCTTTAAAATTTAAAAACAGACATAAAGCTCAGATACTCGTGCCTGCGACAGTAAAACGGGCTATGTCCGATATCGTGGATTCCAGTGGATCCTATCAAACTTTTATTGCTACACATAGCTCTCCTGCTTCTTGTGCTCATATTAAAAAGGGACGCCTATAGAAAGGCATTATCTTTTTCTGCCATTCATTGTCGTTGCTAGTTTTATGTCCCGGGTGCATGGCATATTTTTATTGCGTCTCGTAGATTGAAAAGCTCCCGTTTTAGTACCTATACCAATATAAGAAGTTAGACTGTGCTACGGCTTGGTTTACATGGTAATAAGGGCCTACGAATTTACACGTACTTCTCCATATTGTTCCGGATCCTTTCGATCAACCAGAAGGCTTGCACATTAACACTCCAGCCACTGAATAGCAACACACCTACTACATGTGTTGTGTTTATTGACCGTGGTCGACTGTCCCACTCGATTGATTTTGATTAATATAACTTTTTACGTTGGATCAGACCATCAAAAAGACTAATTAAAATTGGTCTAGTTATTTTCCTATAACGCGATAATAATATAGTCAATCTGACAAATATTTCCAAATAAAAATCGAATTCGAAAGTACTTTATATAATGATTGTTTTGTTTGGAGTAATTAGTAGTATATTCGGGATTACGAAACATAGAAATATTCAGGGTTTTTATCTAAAATTTCCTTACACACCACAAATGGAACCGTTTCTGGATATTAATAGTTATTAGATGTACCATAAATATCGATATATCTTCTGCTTACATCAGTGTTCGCTATCGAAGTGTTCCTTACCTTAGATGTCAATCAAAATATAGGTACACACCATGAACATCTATAGTGTATGTATAGCCACCGTTTACTAGCATCTGGAAAGCTCCCTGTCAGTAAGCTATTTTGTAAATTAGAAAAGTAACATCAGTCATATTTATATCACGTATTGGTTGTCAAAATAATGAAGAAAATAAAATTTTTGTCTGACTGTACCAGCATTTTGTTTAGAATTAATTGAAAAATATACACGAAGACATTTAAAAAGGACAGCTTGAATTAGGATCAGGTTGCAATGATTTTTTTTTTATGATATTGGAAGGCCGGGTGAGTCGCTGCGAAACTCTACCACCTGGTTACGTGTCACGATGTTATGACGGTAATAGGCTTACCTTTTACTGTCTGGTACAGGAAAGGCAGATGGTCTATTTTTAATTTATTTTGATTGAGAATAATGTTTGAAATAACTAATACAATAAGAGAAAGTGTCTTTTATTTGCAATACTGAAAGCCTCTTTTCATAAAAGGTTATGAGACTCACCTAGAATGTTTTATATTCATATCGGAGATCAATGGAATTGCGAATAAACTCAGTAAATCGAAGGTATTTTAATTACGATGTTGGCTGAATGTTGGTTTAGTTTAATTGTAGGGCGGGAAAATCGATGATGATACTTGATCCCATTTCTGACAGATATTTGTGTGATAGACTGTTTTTATTAGATTAACAAGCAAAGCAAGCAGATGGATATCCTGATGGAAAGAAATACAAGTCGCTAATAGACCGCTAAGAAAGAAAGAAAGAAAAGAAAGGAAGAAAGAAAAATTATTTATTTGCGGAATATGTGTGTAAATGATATGTTACAAAAATATTCAAGTGTATCAACATATTCTACCATATTTTGGTGTGCAAACATTTTAATACTAATAAAAATAACATTATTTAATTACATAGACTTCAACTTTAAGCCAATTATTTATATTCATAACTAGTTTAATTATTTGAAAACTGACTGATTAAGACTGGTAATGAGGCGTTGTCAACCTTATACTGAGTTGTTAAGGGGCCATATACGCTAAAATACGTCAGCAATATAATGTTTTTTTCATACAAAGCAATCATGGATCTTGGTGTCAAAAATACACAAGATTAACATGAATATTCTTTACAAGACTAGTGTTTCCAAAAGATGATTCATTTCACTTTCCTCGATAGAAAAAAATCAAAAAGTTAACCCTTTTTTGAAAGCAAAACCCAACTGTCTACTTCAATTATGAAAATATCGACACTAGATTTAAAATATACATAAATAAGTACTATACCTAAAAGGTAAGTATTTCAGTTCTTATACTTTTTTTCAAATTACTTTTATAGTGTCAAAAACAGTGATTTGTCGCTTATGACGTTTACTTTAGAGCGCACTATTTCATAGTAATCATGGAACGGGTAGTGCGGCGATTGGCTCTTCTGGCTGACTAAGTATGGGGCCCTAAGTTACGACAGGGGGAGGACTGAGATTATGGGGACAAATACAAAACAAACCAAATGAGTTTTTACAAAACAATTATCGTACGGTCATAGTGATAGTAACAAAAACCGACGCTCTCGTCTTACGAGGTTAAAAATTTTCCTGTATTTTTAAGAAGATCCGCAAGGAGTGAAAAACATCAAATCGGTTTACCTTACATTAAATTCTGATTTTTCTACTAGAATAAGTGGGGTAGAAATATTTATGTGCAATTTAAGAAAGCGATATCTCGTAAATACTGAGACCTATAAAGATAAGACGCATCCAACTGTTCCCTATATTTTGATTTGAACTATGTTTAAATATTTTAGATCCAGCACTGGATTGTGCTATGTACTTTTAAAGAAAAAACTGTTTTTTTATGATATTGGAAGGCAAGCAAGCAGACGGATTTGATATTAATGATGATATTAAATCCCCGTCGCCTAGAGACAACAAAGGTGGTAATGGTGCGTTGCCTCAGGTTGGGATGTTAGGCCTCGAGCAAAAGTAAGTTTACCGGCTACCTTACCCTCCGAACCGGAACACGTTATAACGTTATGGCGGCAGGAATAGGTAAGGCGGTGGTACTAATCCGGGTGAGTCGCTGCGAAACTCTATCACCTAGTCAGATGTCATGGTGTTAGTGACAGTAAGCTTATAAAAAATCGTACATCTTTAAATAAAGAGACGAAAATCGCAAGTTCAATTCTTGTCTAATTTGTTTCAATTTGACCTACGTACGGATATGAAAATTAAAGTTACTTGGCTCTCCCCCGGGAAGCCATTGAGATTTGTAATAAAACGTAGCTTATTGCCTTCTTCTCCTTCGTCTAACATACGATTATTTTTATTTAAAAAATTATTAAATTCGGTTCAGCTTATCTGATGTAAAAATGAAACAAAAATATAAGTACACAGTTAAGTATTTATAATATTTATGATACCTGTTGCCTGTTCGGTCGAATGGTATTTTTTTTATCATAAATAATTGAGATGTAAAGTTTAAGTCGGATCAAGTCGGAACAAACTGCACACGGTCTGCAAATTTGATTGAAATCGGTTAAGTAGTTTAGGACTCCATCGCAGACAACTTGACACACAATTTATATATGTTAAGATAAAACCCTAATGAAGATTTTTGTTTGAGATGGAATAAGGATTTCAGACTTCAGTAAAATATATTGAAAGCAAAGACCTGGGTCTTATTTTTTTTACATAAGTGAAGTCTGAAGGCTAAAAACAAAAGGCGGATTGGAGACGACAACGCAGTCCCAACAAACATGGAAACATGACCGGCTCCAAACCAAGACGACTGTCGTGTCGGATGTAGGGCTAACTCTTCAATATAAATTAAAATGAATGTTTGGATATTTTCAGTTTTTTTTATTTTATTCAAGTCCTTTTAATTTTACACATAATTATTGAAACCAAAAAAATGTATATTAATATGATTGTCTTTTTATGGTCATAATTATTTATCACTGCCTTTTTAAGACTCATGTTTTCCTATGCATTATAGACCTTTTTAGATATTAATAATTTAAACAGGTCAAGCTTGATTACCTATAATAACTATCCTTATTTTTACTCTTAGTTCTGTCGATTGATAACAACAATGTTCTGCAAATTTTGTTTTTTGAAAACTACGGCAAAGTATAATATATTTTTTGTGATTTGAAAATGGAACAAAAAAAATTTGCTCTAATGCAAGAGTTGATCTTATCGATTTTAACAGTTATCCAGTTCACTGTACTTTACGTTAAATGGAAATAGAGTTAAATAAATAAATAAATATTCCTGGACTAGTCACACAAATTGAATCTAACCCCAAAGTAAGCAAATTATATGCTTGTGTTATGGGTGTTAGTCAATGATACTATTCTCTCTCTATTACATAGAAATACTTAAATAGATACCAGAATACATTTAACAAACACCCAGACCCGGAAATGCAGACATCTAAATGTTCATCACATAAATGCCTGCCCCCGTCGGGAATCGAACCCGAGCCTCGCGATTCGTCGATGCTCTTAGGCGAGTACGCTAGCCACTCGACCAACGAGGCGGTTAGTTTAACTATTTTAGATCCAGCACAGGATTGTGGTCTATGTACTTTCAAAGATGAATCATTTTTTCATCTTGAAATATAGAGATGAAATTTGCAAGTTCAATTCAAAATAACCCAGAAAATCTAAAACAACCTAGGAAACCTAGAAAAATACTTATAGACACAAACATTTACTCATAAACACTAATATGTCTGAAAGGCTGTCGGAAATCGTGTCCAAGTTTTGTTAATAATTATATTGTCATCGTTAAGCTAAACACTTCAATAGAAAAAGAAAAAAAAATTATTATGATAAAATAGCTTTTAGTTTTGTACATTGACAACCCTATTTTTAAACAACGTGACATCCAGACAATGTAGAAAGGTAAAGGTTCGCAAAACATTAGCATATGATTTGTAAGGGCATTTCACATTAGTATCAACGATTGACAACACATTAGCATATCATTATTAAAGCTATTTTCAGTTTTATTTAACCGATTTGATGAAATATTGCTAAGATTTTGGGTGTTTTTAAAGAGCAACCAGCCAAAACAATTTCAGCGGTTTTAAACAACAGCAAGTATACGAAAGTCAAAAATAAAACTATTTTATTTTAAGAAGGACATTATTAAATCCTAGTTATTTAAACCTACCCCCAACTACGCTTTAATTTTACGAAGTTTTAGACTTAAATCGAATATGCTATTTCGTATTTGTAAGTTTACTTTAAACTTAACTCTTTTAACTCTTCAGTAAATAAATAAACAAATATCCCTGGACAAGTTACACAAATTGAATCTAACCCCAAAGTAAGCAAATTATATGCTTGTGTTATAGGTGTTAGTCAACAATATTAATCTACGTGATGCCAAAATTTTGGACCCCTTTTTATAAAATTGCGCGAGGGCAGGAGTATAAAATTTGACACACTTATAGTTTATGTGTAGAAAAAGTCCAGAACGCTAATATATTTTAAAAATAATGCTTATACACAGCACACTACCATACATTTGACACACACAAACAAATATATTGATGTTAACGATAAAAGATCACAGACGGCGCACTAAAAAGTTTGGAAACAAAGTAGTTGGTCTTGAGAAATGAAGATGGCGTTATCATCAACAAGATGTTATAATTTATTATGGTCGAATTTCGACCAACCGGCGACCACTAGTTATTGTTAACTCTTCATTGAACACAACAAAAATCTTTAAATATATCATTTATTTGTTTCGTTATATAAAATAAAAATAAACGAAAAATATGAACTGTTCGTCATAAAACTACAGTTTTATTATCTAAACGTTCTGTCGTTCATGTAACGAGCGGTTATGACTAAAGAAATATGAAGTGGTCCGATTACTTTGCTTAGACTTACGAGACACATCATATAATTTGAATAGGGTAAGTCCGGGAGAAGTGTTCCCTATTTTTATTTCACTTGTATTTTGAAACACAAATAATACGATAACCTTACGACTAAGTTTTCTTATTAATTGACTGTTGTCTGCGGCTTTGTCCACGTATTAAAACCATTAGACTCTCCCGCGGAAATATATTGAGATATGGGAGTAAAAAGTCCCACGTCTAATCGATTTCTATGCTAAAACGATTGGTAAACCATACATATAAAATCACTTTTTAACGCTTTAAATGTTAGTAGGCATTGTTCCAAAAGTTCCTGTGGTAGAATCAATACGTAATTGAACTAGTTTTTTTCCTTTTTTTTACTTTGAGTTCTTATTATTTCTTAATGAAATAACATTTATTATCACTTAACATGTTTTTTTTTAATTAAGCTTATGAGAAAATGTATCCATATATTTTTTATTTTAAAAGCCACATTTATTAATATATATTTACTGTTGTCAGTAGATAGGTAGATCGGTAGCAATGCCATATTAATATATTTTTGTTTTATTTTTTAAGTATATCTACTTACCTAGTTTTACGTCACATATAAAGCGCTTCTTAAAATCTCGTGATTTGTAATGTTTTTGGATCCTTAAATTAGTTGTTTCTCACAAATTTCCTAATTTGCAATGCACTGTATTTAATTAATTCAAAGAGATAAAACAAATCTACTATACAAACTTTAATATCACTGGCGCCTTTATCCTGGACCTACCCTTTATTCAGTTTATTACATGTTTATTTTCGACGCCTTTTAATAAATTTGCGTTTTGGTATAATATTGTATGTTTGCTATCTTATCAAGAGGTATTAAACATATATTTCCCAAAATAAAAATGTCTCATACGTCTGTAATAGTATTTTAGCCCTCAATGCCACTTCTCAGCATAGACATTTAAATGTAAAGCTGATCGAAAAACCTGGTGCCAATTAAACAATATTGAATTAAGTTAATTGAGTTACAGAATGAGACTTTTATGTAGACCCCAAATTTGGTATTTTTATTTTAATGTCGTTTTATTTTACAGTTTCGAAGGAAATTTAAAGTAACACCTGTGCATAAATATTGCATAAAGTTTTTCTGAAAACAGCGGGTCCTACGACTTAACATCTTCACGAAGTGTTTCGACATTTTGGGATAAAAACAAACTTGTAATTAAGGAACCCCGTGAAGCGATCTCACCTTGATGTCGTTTTACTTTACGCCAGCTGCGGTTGATTCGGATATCTACGTTACTGTCTTAACTTTTTGTATTTCGTTTTTAGGGTTCCGTACCCAAAGGGTAAAAACGGACCCTATTACTAAACCTCGGCTGTCTGTCTGTCTGTCTGTCTGTCTCCAGGCTGTATCTCATAAACCGTGATAGCTAGATAGCTGAAATTTTCACACACGACATATTTTCGTTGCCACTAAAACAACAAATACTAAAAATTTAAAAATATGTTAAGGGGTGTACCCATACAATAAACGTGTTTTTTCGTATTTGTTTGCTCAACATTAAAAACCTTACCTTTTAAAATGAGTCATTAAATAACAATAAAGTAAATGTTAAAGGGGTCTCCCATACAACAAACGTGATTTTCTATTATAGATGATAAGTATGGAACCCTTTATGCGCGAGTCCGACTCGCACTTGGCCGGCGTTTTTCAAAATAAAACAGCAAATAAGCACACGGTTTTCCTGATGTCAAGAGACAACTGCAGCCGAGAGAAGAAGAGTAGAAGTTATAAGTGCGTCGCTACCAACTTTAAAATTTTAATTAAATAAAAATTCAATAACTTCGATATAACATGTCCATCATGTAGTTAAATACCATTTCTATTAAATCAGCTTTAAAAAATAGGTATCGATATTATTCCATACGTTTAGGAGTAAGTGTTATAGAAAAACACGCTTACACACTCACACAGACACATCAAACTGTTAAAAAACCTCTTTTCCAGTCGGAGGTTAAAAATGAAGCAATATAAGAGATGTTAACAATCACTTGTGAATACCATCCTTTGGGTGATTATTGTCCGTGGGTAACTGTGTCACAGAAAAACACGCTTACACACTCACACAGACACATCAAACTGATAAAAAACCCCTTTTCCAGTCGGAGGTTAAAAATGAAGCATTATAAGAGATGTTAACAATCACTTGTGAATCCCATCCTGTGGATGATTATTGTCCTTGGGTAACTGTGTCATAGAAATACTCGCTTACACACTCAGACGCATCAAACTGATAAAAACCTCCTTTTCCAGTCGGAGTTTAAAAATTAAGCAATTTAAGAGATGTTAACAATCACTTGTGAATCCCATCCCGTGGTTTCTCCATAGGCACATGTGTCAAGAAAGATGAATGGCACATTTGGTACACAGTTAACGCTCCCGCGGGCATTACTACACATTTTCCATAAACTAGTGCGTCGTAAAACTGCACATATGTTTACCGGAGCGAGTTGCACCTAAAAGCATTGGTAATATAACAAAACGTCTGAACCGAAATTACCCATAAAAGTCCGACGGCGTTTTCCAACTAAAGCTATGAAACTGAAACGTTGGTGGAATTTACAATGGCCGCCTCCCGTCTACGTTTAATGTTTGTGACGTGTACCTTAGTTTAATTAAAGTGCAAGGGAATCATTTGGGACCTGAACCAAGAACTAAATGCGTATGACGTCTTGGAATAATGTAACGCCATTATACGATAGGTTTTACTGTCAATTTTTACCAGTCACTGAATGGTTTAAACATTTTTTTGAAGTGAGAACTACTTTAACGACGTTGTGAATGAGTGAATGAATGAATGAACGAATGAATGAATAAACTCTTTATTGTGCACAATTTAACTTACTACAAAATAAGTACAATTAAGTATTAACAAGAGCAAATTATTATAACTAGTGTTCGCCCATTGGTCGAAATTTGACCATGATAGATACGACAGTCTGTATTGGAAAAATTTAATTGTTTTTCTTGTTTTCCCCGAAGTTTCCTCAGTTTTTCTCTTCATATGAATTTTCTCCTCTCAATAATTAATTCAACAAAAAAAATAGTAAATTTGGTCTATCCGTTCACACGTGATGACTAAGGGAATCGGGTATTCATCCTATTACTATTATGAAAGCGAAATTTTGTTTGTTTGTTACTCACGCAAAAACTACTGAACCAATTTTCATTACATTTGGCACACATATAGAGAGTAACCTGGATTAAAACATAGAATATTTTTTATCCCGAAAAATATTCCTGTAGGACTATTAACCACGTCGCGGGCAATAGCTAGTTTTTATATATAAAGTTATTTCCTTGACTTCCATCAACCAATCAGCTATATATAGCATCCCAATTATAATTAAAGTGCGTATAATTGGCGCCGATATAAAATATATTGCACAATTACAGTTAATACTAGTGTTGGAATATATTTTATAATATATTCAAAGTAAGGGATGCCGAGGATCGAGATAAACGAGGTACTTATGTTGATAGCTCTTTATTGAACATTATAAATGGAGAACGTTCTCGGGCTATGGGAGAAATATCGGTCGAGTTTTTATTGCCAATGTTATTGTTTATGAGATACTTTTAATATGGTACAATAAAATCTATACACTAATTTAAGCATTTTTAGAGCTAGAATCGCGTCTGTGGCCTAGCGGTCTGACACTGGCCTTGACTTCTTGAGGTCCCGGGTTCGATCCTAGGGTAGGGCAACAAAAAAATAGAAATTGCCTATTTCGAATTTCGTAAAAAAAATATGTTACCCAAAATTGGATTTGTACCCGGTTAGCGATAGGCTTGCCACCTATCACATTGTGGAATTTAGTATCTTCGGCTAGTCGTGGGTTCCCTGGTTGTGTCTTTGCCTATCTCTTCGAGGATTTGGGCGTGAAGATATTTTTTTTTTTACGATTTGCTTATATTATCGATTTGAGGTATATGACTTATAGTTATAATTTATCCAGATATTAAACATCTGACTATTAACATTGCTATTTCTTTGACCCTGGCCTTTGTGTCCGGATATAGACCCTATATGTATATAGCATAGCATATAACATTATGGAAACGTGTCAATCAATGTCAACGAGCAAAAGTAAGTTTACCGGCTATCTTACCCTCCAAACCGGAATACGTTATGACGTTATGGCGGCAGGAATAGGTAAGGCGGTGGTACCAATCCGGGCAAGTCGCTGCGAAACTCTACCACCTAGATTTATTTGATATTATTTTCCATGTCGCAACGTAATAAAGACTATAAGACAAAGTTGAACCTTGAAGTACTTTACTCCGTGTTTATTAATAATAAAGCTCAAGTATCCTAAATGTTAAACTGTATTAATGCGGAGAAACTGTAAGTGTATGTTAATAAAAAAGTTTAATAAAATACTCGTACCTTGTAACATTAGAGAATTACTTGCAAAAGTATTCCAGAGTAAAATTAGTAAAACGGTTGCTTGAAAATTCTTTCTACGATATTAACGGTCTCTTTGTTAATACTTTTGATTAATTGTTATTGATATTGCTTTAATATTAAAATCAAATTAAATACAATTTATGTCGAGTATCTCTGTAATAAATATGTTTTTTTAAATAATTTTGTACTTCTTTATTTTTGCTCATTTTGATTATTAATCAATTAGTAAAATAGGAGAAGCTAGATAGAAATATATATCACCATAATTTTGTTACCTTGTGTGTGCAATAAATGATTCTGATTCTGATAGAATTTATTACAAAGTTCAAAACCAGCTTAAGATGGCCTGTACATTCAAATGTCTCTTTACGTTCCGAAAAAATACGGGACAATTTATATAGTGTATTATATAAATACTCTATAAATTGTACATTATATAAATACTACAAAACAAAAAGGAATAAAGAAATTAATAATTGGTCACATTGGAATCAAGACCTTTCTTTCCAAAAAAATAACCAACACAATGGATTGGCTATTGGCATTTGGCTGAGTAATCGAATGACTTATGTACAAACGCACAAAAAAATACAGTCCGATTGAGAGACTCCTCTTTTTTTGGAGTATGTTGTCTTCAAATAAAAAACAAATAGACTACGATTTTTAACTTTCGTAGCAAAAGTCTACGAATACAGAAAACAATAGTGTAACCCGTTGTCGTGATTGTTAGGTTTCCATAATGTATAGAAATGTACAGTCAACATGAAATAAGAACTCAGTTTGCACCTGAAGATTTGACCACAACTTTAAATGATCGGTATCGTTATCGTGATGGTGTAATTTACAGTTAGGTAACTTTTACCAATATTACGTTTATTTTTTCTAAATTTCTTCGCACTTCTAAAATCAGTAAATCGATTTAATTGACTTAATTATGAACTGTACTGGGTTTAGACAATACATGAAAACGAGAATACTTATATTTCACTAACTTTGCTTGATTACACGTTACCACCTCATGATGATCACGATGTTACAATGAATTTATTTTATTTTGTTTGTTTTTTTGAGTATTAAATAAGATTTTCCTAATTTAATTTTTAGTACTTAATTTGTAATTTATTGATTTATTGATACTTTCTTTTTTTACTTTCTTTACCTATCAACTACATTTTTTAAGCTAAAGGCTTTTCTCTTTTCGAGACGTTGTTGTCTGTTTTTTTATCATTTTTCATCGAAATTATCGTGTCCCTGTAAGATACCTAGTATTTTTGTTTTTTCTTAATATGACGATGTTAATTTCTTCGACTGTACAACTCCCAATTAGGATGTTGGAGTACAGCGCGGCAAAAACATCATAAATAGAATTTTACGAGATTCTCGGATGGGTACCAATAAACTGGGCGTTTAGTGCTGGCTTCGCACAGTTTAAAGGCGGCTTAGCGTCCGCGGACAATTAAGTGCCAACAATATGCCGTTAGACGTATAATGTCCGCAACTCGCTAACATTCGCCACGTTAGACGTGTTTATGGGGAATTCAGGTGTTTGACTTCGTATTGATGTCTTCTTGAAGTTAATCCGGAGCTTTGTCCCAGTGTTGATGCCGGAATCTTTTGACGAATAAGGGTACAGCTTTCGTAAGTCGTAGCAGCTCGTAAGAATGCTAAGCTCTATGTTTTTCCCATCATCATCATCATCATCATCATCATCATCATTTCAGCCATAGGTTATCCACTGCTGAACATAGGCCTCCCCCGTTGACTTCCACTTCGACCGGATGGAAGCGGCCTGCATCCAGCGAGACCCCGCGACCCTCATAAGGTCGTCTGTCCATCTCGTGGGTGGCCGTCCTATGCTTCGCTTGCCGGTACGTGGTCTCCACTCGAACTTTTCTGCCCCAACGGCCATCAGTTCTCCGCGCTATGTGCCCCGCCCACTGCCACTTCAGCTTGCCAAGTTTTCCCCATGTTGGTCCCTTATTTGAATTTATGACAAAAATAGGTCAACAGCATTCCTACCAAATTCGCAATACTGCTAAATTTTGTATACACTATGTTTGCATATATACGCGTTGTATTAATGGTATAGGCCAACTGTTCTCCACCAAGCAGCTGTTCGTAAGAAATAATCCTTGACATTTACCTCTAACGTCATGATCATTTGTGTTCCTGTGTATTCCTGCTACCATAAAGACAGTTCTTGCCACAATCTTTGGTAAGCCCTGTAGGTAATTACTTCCCATTCAAAAATTGGTGTGTTTGGTGATAAATTTAATGACAGACATTTTAAAACTACGTCGTATTAATATTTGTCTCCACAACCGAAAACCTTGGAATGGTTTATTCGGGTCTCTGAATACCACAATAAAAAATACAGAAAAAAAATTAAGTGCCTAACGTTTGTTTCATATTTACAACAGCTGGTATGTATGGTTTTATTTTCAAACGTAATTTCGAAGCCCTAAAGAAGCAAATTCAATCTAAATTCTTGTTATACTCTATTTTTTTCATATTTGAACTCATCTTTTATCGGCAAAGTTTCAGAAACATCCTTTCAGTATGTCTGAAATTGCAAAGTTACTTTTAGTTGTTTTTTAGAAAGTTTATTTAACTTATAATCTATAATCAATAGTCATTTATACATGTTTTTTATTACCTACCAAGCAATTATAAATTAATACAAAACTGGCGGAGTATTCGCTTAGCAAACGTACAATTCGAATGTAAAATTATTATTGATAATTTAGTCAACAAATTAATTATAATTAAAGCCTTATTTTTAAAGCTAGTGAAAAACCCAAAAAAGTAAACGTTATGTTGCTCGCTATTTTAAAATATATGTCTTGCATAAGTTAGAGCATTACTTAGATGTATTATCAGATATTAATAAAATAATGTGTTTTGTCTCTAGGCGTGTTATTATTTTATTCCTTCAACCTTTTTTAATACATATTGTTCTGCCGCGATATACCCTGAAGCTAAGAATGCACAGAAATTTAAAAGCATCTCATTAAAGACTTGAATAAAACAAAGGGAACAATATTAATTTTCATAATTATGGTACTGATATTTTAAGAAAACGAAAGCTCTGCGATAATACCTTTGATAGCTGGGATTCCTCAATGTATTGGTCGTATTTATTGGCTCGGTGGATAACTATAATATAAGTGTAACTTATTTTAATTTTATTCCCCGTAGCTCCTTTGCAGAATAGACCATCTGCCTTCCTGCCAGGCAGTTTCTAAAGGGCGAGCTTAGGCTTACAGTCTTTATGACACCGTGACATCCTACTAGGTGGTAGAATTTCGCAGCGACTCGCCCGGATTGGTACCACCGCCTTACCTATTCCTGCCACCATAGTTTCCATTACTTGCCGTTGACGTGTTCCGGTTCGGAGGGTAAGATAGCAATTAAACTTACTTTTTCTCGAGGCCTAACATCCCGGCCTCAGGTTTGCAATGCACCATTAACACCTTTGGTGTCTCTAAGCGGCGTGAATTTCTTACTATCAGGAAATCCGTCTGCTTGCTTGCCTTCCGTAATCATAAAAAAATGTAAGTGTTTAAATCTTTACGTGTAGTAACACGTGTATACGTTAACCTAAAATGTAAATTTAAAATGTATGTAACCTATACATTTTAATACCTCTATTTAAACATTTTAGACTCGAAAGAGTTTTAAATTTGGCTATCTGAAATTTCACATACAGAAATAGTGCACAAAGCTTGTAAAAGTCAATGAAGTTTTTAATAATAGAATTTTAAAAAAATCTGACATACACAACGAACGCTCGCTTCCACACAACAACGTTGGGATAAGCAAATAATTAAACGAAGCGTGCCTAGCACCTGGAATGTTGCCATTTCATTAATATTTACTTCCGCCGTTTTGTCCACATGGAAGTAATGTTTTATGTCTTGGTTTACAGATGAAGTTCATTGTAAGTTTTTTCAGGTTTCCATTGAATATGTCTTGATAAAACTTCCTATTTCCAAAGGATCACAAAACACAGACCCAATAAAGGAACGCTATAAAACTGCTAGACATATTACGTTGCATTACCGGGTAATGCGTTTTCGCGAACTAATCAAAGTATGTAGTTAGCTAAAAAGTCACGCGCCTGCGCTCACTGAGAGCAAGTCAGCTCGTAAAACCAGCTCCACTTTACTGCCATCGAATTTCGAAGTGTTGCCATAGCGAGCCTTTATTTTTAAAGGTTTTTAAAGGAAAACTTCTTTTATGACCGAATGCGCTTTAAGTATTCCAAGCGTAGATTTTATGAGTCCGGCTGTCGGGTAATTAATAAGTTTTTCATTACTTCTGTCACACCCTCGGACGGTGGATTTCATTTTACAAAAGCTTCTTAAAGTTTTAATGAGGAAAGAATTTTGTATTTTATTTTCTGTTGAGTAATTGTTGTTACTTGATGTTGATGGTCTTTCGTTTAAAAAAGGTAACCAATTTATTTAGTCACAAAAGCTGTTTAGTAACTGTTGTGACTTGGTTTTGATGGTCTTTCGTTAAAAAAGAAAACCAATTATTTTAGTCAAAAAAGCTGTTGAGTAAATGTTGTGGCTTGATGCTAAAGTTCTTTCGTTAAAAAAGATAACCAATTATTTTAGTCAAAAAAGCTGTTGAGTAACTGTTGTGACTTGGTGTTAATGGTCTTTCGTTAAAAAAGATAACCAATTATTTTAGTCACAAAAGCTGTTGAGTAACTGTTGTGGCTTGGTGTTAATGGTCTTTCGTTAAAAAAGATAACCAATTATTTTAGTCACAAAAGCTGTTAAGTAACTGTCGTGACTTGGTGTTAATGGTCTTTCGTTAAAAACGATAACCAATTATTTTAGTCACAAAATCTGTTGAGTAACTGTTGTAACTTGGTGTTGATGGTTTTTCGTTAAAAAATATAACCAACCCATTCAGTCAAAAAATCAGGAGGTCCGCATTGGTATTACGAGAGAGAAATTGCAAGACGATTACTTACTGAATCATTTCATAAGCAAATGTTCAGGTCATCACATCCCGGTGCTAACATTAAATGTAATAGATATAAGCATAATTTTCAACTGCCTAGATGACATTCTTTTTTTTATTTTGGACAGAACTTTAACCCGCTACTTTCGTTTGGCACTGTTCAACTTTGCTTATTGACTTTTTGCACTAAATCCATAGTTATTTTGTTTTTAATTTTTATCAACTAACTTCTGTTACGATGTTTTGATATTAACACCTGGGGGGTTACCATAAGCTATTAAAACAGTATTATATCAATAATACTTATGGTCATTGGAGAAAGACAACCTTATGATGTATACCATAAAGTTGCTTATAAAGGCGGACATTTAAAAATATGGAAAAAATACTGCTATTGGCGTTCATGGTCAGAAATTCATATGACATTTTTCTTTCTTAATTTAATCAGAATACTCATAGAACACGTTATAACCATTTTTAATATGATTTACTCTTTAGAATCAGTTATAATGACAGCTACATTGCAATGTTTAACGATTCATTAGTACGACGACAATTTGTAAGTACTAGCTCAAACAAGCTTCCTACATTTTAACTCTTTGATGTTTAACGTTATTTAGTATTTACTAATATTTGCTTTTGAAATGTAGTCAGTAATTAACCTCAATGTATTTTAGTATTTTTTAACTTTGGAAGACAAACGTGCAAATGCGTTTGGTCACCTATAAACACTAAAGGTGGTAAAAAAAGTATCTTCACGCCCATATCCCGTAAGCGGTAGGCAGAGGCACAACCAGGGCACCCACGACTAGCCGAAGATACTAAGTCCCACAATGTGATAGGTGACAATCCAATCGCCAATCGGGCACATTTCCTATGCCGAGCAACACTTTTGTTGCCCGACCCGGGATTCCAACCGGGACCTCATGAACAGCTAGAACACAGAGGCGATCAGCGATAAAGTTGGTAATAATCGATCTAACTGCTCATGTAAATTAACCGTCTCTCCTTTACTTTATTACGGAACACTACAATAGCGAACACTTAAGATTTATAGTCGAAAACTGAATAAACACGGTCTGAATGGAAATGAATCGTAAATAAAAAATATTTTAACTACTAAAGAACCTAAATCCAATTTCGTTACCACGTCAGGATTTTCTTGAGATGCAACTAGAGGTCTTTAAGTTATACTTGATGATGCAATCATATCCTATTAATATTAGATATAAATGCGAAAGTTTGTATGTTCGTTTGTTATTCCTTCACGCAAAAACTGCTGAACCAATGTTCATTAAAATTGGTACACACATACAGGGTAACTTAGATTAACACATAGGATAGTTTTATCCCGAAAACTTATTCCTGTGCGACCATTAATCCCGCGGGCAAAGCCGGCAACAACTAGTGCATTCTTATATCTCGATGTTCACAATACTCGAGCATAAAGATTTGTTTCTTCTTTTATCATTCCTGCTGAAAATCATTAATATATTTTTACGAAAACTTAGACAGGCACTTCTTCTTCTACACTTTCCATAAGTGGGCTAAAATTTAAAATTCACTGTACCTATTTTCCATTTTATAAAAAGCTTTTTTTAAAGAAAACCTACTTGCCTTCCATTCCAAAAAACTTAAAAAGAACTATAAAACGGACAGAACGATAGAAAAACATAAAATAACATTTACATAATAACGTTACAATGAAGGCCCAAGTGCTAAAGTTTGAATTATACGCGACATTTGCAATTATACGTGGTTATACAATGTCAATCGTAAAATGTATAATTACCTTTTTACAAGGAAAACATAGAATCATTAATTAAGTGACTGCACAAACGACTGGATATCACGATTTTTATATCTTCATTCGATATGTGCATGTTTTTGATATATTAGTATACGATGCACCTAATATTTTCCAATTAAAATGACTTATACTATTTTTTATAGACTATTTTTCCGGCGTTTTCGGTTATAAAGTACATAAAAAAATTGCTATAGCAATAAAAATGAAGAATAGTTGCAGTTTTATACAAATATTCATTACCAATGTATCTTTAGTGGATATTTTTTAAGAAAAACTATCTTGTGTTTGACCTCGCGTCTCCTACCTGTGTGCCAATCAAATTTCATTGAAATCGGTCCAGGGGCGTTCGTATGGATATTTTAAATATAACTTATTTTATAAAGTAACAGATAAATTTACATTATTTAAAGAAATTTACATTGAATCATGTTCACATTTTATTAATGAATTCATATTTTTTTGGGATTACGGAATGAATATACCCATACGGTTGTATGGGTGTATGCGACTGTCAGACCACAAAAAATTGTCACGAAAAGTTGTAACGACACATTTTGCTACAGTAAACTATTGTAAGCTGTGCGGCGTGCGCATGTTTCTCTGTCTCTCTCTCTCTTTCTCTCTCTCTCTCTCTCTTATAGAAAGCAAGCCAGATATTTTGATTTCTAATATTTGTTAATAATAAAAAAAATATTATTATAGCTTAAAAAAATATTGAAATTCCTTCACTAATTAATCGTAAGGAATTTCGTTCAATCCGGGTGTTCCTTGACACCATTCAACTTTTTTTTACGATACATTTGATATTTTCCATCGTCGGCGCTTGGTAAAATCTCCAAATATTCATATTTTTAAATGAAGAAACACTTGTACTGTTTTACGTATTACTTATAATTTATTATTTTATAAATAGCCTACCGGTTTCGCTTATGACAGCATCATCAGGGCTAGCCATGATTTTTTTTCCTACGAGTTTAGATATTTTGATGGTGCTCTTTTCGAATGGTAGGTCATGATTCCTAGGTGATCTCGTATAAACATTTTATCTAGATTTGACATAAGATTTGAGTTAGCGTACTTATTAGTGCATTAATAATTATGTACCTCGATGACGTTAAAATGAATTTGGCTTCGGGTTCTTGCAGTTTCACTGCGCTTGTATAATTTATATTGTTGTTTAATCGTTTTCAAAAGGCATGCCTAATCAAACAAATCAGACCAACATTGATGCTCAGAGCATTTTTATAGTCTCAAATATCTTTCCCTTATTAAGTTTCAATAAATCTTGAGTTAACAGAGACGTATGATAAAAACCAAATCGTTTAACAGTTCACAATCGATACCGCCTAAATTTTATTCTTATCATTTTGTACTTATAGTACTACTATTTAAATTATGCGCTTCGGTTTTACACTTTTTACTCTTTTTATACTTTATACTTTTATTTTTAAATTGGCTGACCTAATCTAAATTGAAGCGAAATGATTAATTAGGTATAGCAACAACTCTATATAGATATCTTTAAAAACATTCGGATTACCGAAAATTGACGAATATAGCCGAAGTGCATAATTTAAATAGTATTATACCTAGTTTAAGGATTGAGTTAGTTATAGGCTCTTTTAAAAAAGAACATTTGTGTCTCTTAGTATTTGGAGAATAAATAAATATCTCTAAACAAATTGACCTACCCGCAAAATATGCAAGTCGTTTATTCATTTTTTGGTTGTCAACAGACATGTTATAATAAACAGACCGAAAAATACAGATATGACTGACTGACTGACCTATTAGCGTGCGACGTGGTCGTCACATCCCAAAGTCAAAAAGACTTTACAACATTATAAGTTATTTCAACGCGGAAACATCAGTTAAACGGTATAACTGTTCAAATTACAGTTGCATATATCCGGTAATTGTAATTATCTGAATTACTCCTCATGTCGGTCTCCCTCTGATAGCAACAGTACATTACAGGCTGGTCGATCTGTAGACGGAACGCGAAACGTCTTGGCACATTACCCTTGCCCATCGTGTAGAGTGACTTAAACAAAAAAGAACATAATAGAAAATATTTTTATTCACATTGATCTTACAAGATGCGGGGCCACACACTGAAAAGATCCAACAAGAAACTCAGCGGGCTTGTCTTTCTTTCCTTATTCTGTACAAATTTATTAGTATTACATCACACCTTACTACTGGTAAGACATTGGTATGAGGAGCAATTAATCCCAAGCATACTGATCCAATAAATACTAAAATTACTAGGTGGTAGGGTTTCGCGGCGACTCACCCGGATTGGTACCACTGCCTTACCTATTCCTGCCGCCATAACGTCATTATTTATTTCGGTTTGGAGGGTAAGATAGCCGGTAAACTTACTTTTACTTGAGGTCTAACACCCCGGACTCAGGTTTGCAACGCACCATTACAACCTTTGGTGTCTCTAAGCATCGTGAATTTCATACCATCAGGAAATCCGTCTGCTTGTTTGCCTTCCAATATGATAAAAAAATATTCAGCAATACCATTTCTGAATATCTTTTATCTTTTAGTAACCATTTTTATGCAAATTCACTTTGACACATTTTTTAAATTTGTTTAATGGCAGCTCTTTCGTATAATAGACCAACTGTTTTCTGTTCTAGCAAGTAAGAAGCGAACGGTGTTTTGTCTATTACTGTCACCGTCATTGTGACCAGGTGGTCGAGTTTCGCGACGACCCGTCCTGTATAGTATCAGGCCTAGACGGTAGAGTAGCCCCTAAATATAATTACAAAGAGGCATTTTCCAATCCGAACTTTCATTTGAAATTGTCACTAAACTAATTTTAAATTATCGCTGTCTTATTTCAACGAAAGTAACTTAAAGAGACAAAACACTTTTAGAGCTGTTAAATTAGATCGTACACATCATTTCTACGAATCTATCACTCGGAAAACTTTGCTTAAAAACATCACAATTTGACATGTATTGACTAATCTGACATATCTAAAACGTTCCATCTCTTTTGTTTTTGTGTCATTTAAAAAAGATAGCATGAATTTAAAATAAGTTTAATTTGCAAACAGCTGAATTACCACTATTATACGTTCTATAGAACACCACAAAAATTATTCGTTCACTACAATCTAATTTTTTCAATTATCTATAGTCTGTAAATAAATACTTCAAAACCTCTTAGACCACTGAAGTTCGCATACTTTTGCATTTCAGTCAAATCTAAACATTACCGAAACATATAAATGGTTTTGTGTACATACCATAGATATCTATAGTACACAATCTTCACACCAAGTCCCATGCGAGGTATGCAGAGGGTATCAAGTGCCAAGTATCACGATTTTCATAAACCTGCGTAACTGTTTTCCCTTTTTTTTGAAATGGGTAATATTTTGCTAACCGCGAGGTTTTTATATCTTCACCAGACTATGCTGTCTTCACATTCATCACTCTTTTCATACAAACAAGCTGGTTTCGGAGACTCTTGATTATTTTAATTATGTTTGTATGTGCATATAGTATATTGATGTGTATTTCGTTGATCTCGATCATAACACCAACAAAATTTATGGCGTATAGCAAATATCTCAATAATGCATTATGCGCTTGCGCATACAATGTTATACGTGCCCTTGATCGACCGTTCATTTAGAAATAGAAACTTTACGCGTTTTCCTTCCGACTGTATTGGTGTTATTGCCAATGTAGTATTTATGTTTTTAAACTTGTCGCCTTGATTGTTGCGTTGAGTAAAGGGTTAGCGCACACGCCTGTTTTAACTAAATTTCACTAGACTTGAGTTCGAATTCCGACAGGAGCAGGTATTTGATGATGAACATAGATGACTAATTTTGATCACTTTATTTATGAATCTTTGCATTTATTATTTTACTATGTATCTCTATACATTGATATCGTTAACTAACGCCTATAACGCAAGCATATTATGGATTTTCTTTGAATTTAAGTTCAGATACATAAATCGTTCAATTTGTCCAGAGATAAAATGACAAATTTTGAACTTCACTATTGTGTCACCTACCATAACAAATTACAGTGAGATCGGGCAGAGCATAAATGCTTTAATACATTAAATAAAAGATATAATCCTTATTCTAAAAATGTTAATGCCTTATTGATAAATAAAGACCTGAAAATATGTCTACAAATTAGTTTAGTAGTATAATTTGGAAGTATTCTGTGATATTAATAATTTTTTTAAGGGATAAAACAACAACTCCATGGTGTAAGAGACAACAGTGGCCTACAGACAGCACAGATATTATATGTGAGTCTCTCTCCCGTGGTTAAGATGCTAAGCATGATTTGCAAGTTGACTGACTACCCAAGTTGAATGACTACATTCTAGATAGTGCCAAATATTGATATTATAGTGGCAGGAATAGGAACGGCAGGGAATCCTGTACCAGGCAAGGTGCTACACAGCACTTTACCGCAAGTGCTTTTATTGATAATAACCCATTTAACCTTTGTTCAGCTCTTATCAGCTACCAGGCACAGAATTCGATCGTCTATTCTACCTCGGAAACCCGGACCAATTCGGGAAAAATACATACTATACATAAAGAATACTATTATTATTTTCCATATCAAAACCAATACCAATAAATAGGTTTACATATAAATAAAGGTCTTTGTAGAAGTTATCTACTAATTATAATTTATCTCGCGAATGTCATATCGCTTAACCTCCGACTACAATGTCAGACACAGAGCCAGTGCAGTGTTGATAAAGATAGGATTTATCGTGCAATGTATATTATTCAAAATTAAAGTATACGGATACTAATTCTGAAGTTTCAAACAACATTTTAAGGAACTTTGTATCATGAACACTAATCAAAGATACCGTAACAATAATTATCATTACAGTTTAAATTTAAGTTGATATATTTGATTTTTAATCGGCTCCAAAAAGCAGGAGATAGGCTGTATATTTCTTACTCGATTATTTAGCCAGTAAATTGTTTTGCTCATACTTGACCAGATTAGAAGCTTCAAAATTAGTCAATCTGCTAGGGCTCAATAGCGACATTTACCAGGGCACCCACGAGGCGAAGATACTAAATCTTAATATGATAGATAACAAGCCTATCGCTAACCGGGCACGTATCCTATCCATAGCAACGTTCTTTTTATAAAATAACTGGTACACATTTTCTGTTTTTTACTGTCTCGAACCCGAAACCAGTCCCTCTAGACGGACTACTAGACCACAGAGCACAGAACTAGATATTAGCACAGAACACGACCCTATCTTTATTTTTATATTTTATGATATTGGAGGGCGAACAGCAAGCAAGCAGATGGATTTCCTGACAGTAAGAAATACACGCCGCCTAGAGACACCAAAGGTTGTAATGGTGCGTTGTCAACCTGAGACCAGGATGTTTCGGTACTTCTAGGAAAAGTAAATTTACCGGCAACCTTACCCTCCGAATCGGGACACGTTAACGGCAAGCACTGGCATTATGTCGGCAGGAATAGTGGTACCAATCCCGACGAGTCTCTGTGAAACTCTACCACCTAGTCAGATGTCACGATGTTAGTGATGGTAAGCCCAGGCTTGCCTTTAACGAGCTGCCTTTCAGGAAAGTAGATGATCTATTCTGCTAAGGAGCCCGGTCCAACACGGGGAGAACCCTATGACACGCTCGGTACATTGAAAGCCTAGTTTTAGCAATATTTCAAAAACTATTGTCCAAAGAAATCACAATATAGGCTTAGCTGAACATTACAAGCCAAGAACGACTCGCATCCAAAAGTTTTTTATATCTATAATTTTATCTACTCTGACCCCGTAATTACTTCGGCTTTTTATCGCTTGTGTCAATAAATATGTTCTTTATGCGACTACGTGGGTGACAATTGATAATTCCGCACAATGTGCACTCTTATTACAACAAAATTGTATGATTGTATTCAGTTTCATATCACCTTTACTTTTAAGCAACTTTAACAAAAGGAGGTTATACGTTCGGCTCCTCTTTTTAATAGCGTACTTCCAAAATAGTATCACTATCACTAAGTCTGAATCTGATGATGGAATTTAGAGGAAATCGAGAAAAGCACTTGATTTTGGTGTACTTAGATAGTATAATTTTTAAATCAAAGTTAGTTTTTACTTTTTAGTTATGCACTTTAATTATAATTTAGTTATTTTACAGCACGTTTTCATAGTTTTTACTATTTTAAGCTACATGTTGTTTTTAATTGAATTGTAAGGCAAGTAACCAGGCCGATTTACTAACCAAATGTGATGTTGCGTTGCCAATCTGAAGTTGCGAGGTTGTCTCTTGCGTCAAGAACGTACACAGCTTCCGGGGAGGGGTACCTAATGACATGTAAAATCTTCTCGAAAATAAATGGAAATGTATAATTAATTTAATGACAGAGTCATGTTCTGGTCTGGGGGGTAGGGTAGCTGATGTACTTGCATAATAGACCTTACATCTTGGTCACACAGATAACAGATTTCCCCGTGTTGGTTCGGGTTTCATAGCAAAATAGACCATCTGCCTTTCTGCCAGGCAGCTCGTAAAAAGTGAGGTTTAGCGTTTGCAACGACTTGGTACCACCGCCTCACCTATTCCTGCCGCCATAATGTCAATGCTTGCCGTTGACGTGTTTCGGTTCGGAGGATAATATTTACCGCTTAGTAAACTTACTTTTGCTATACCTAAGATCCCGGCCTCAGGTTGGCAACGCACCATTACCAACTTTGGTGTCTCTAGGTGGCGTGAATTTCTTACCATCAGGAAATCAGTATGCTTGTTTGCCTTCCATTATCATAAAAATAAAATAAATAAATTATGAAAAATCATAACGGGTCTGGATCCCCTGGAGCACTGAACTGGGTACGTCTTCGTCTAGCGTAAAGCTTGCTATCTTCGTTATAATCCAAACAACAACGATAAACACTAACGTTAGCGTGTCAGTAATAAGAAAAGCGCTCATGGTCACCGGTTTTTGCTACAATATTGCTTTTACAAGCTTGCCCTATGTTCTTCGATGAACCTGGACCAATTTCCTGACGGTAGTAAAATTGGAGTTAGATAACCTATATATTAATACGTGATGCCAAAACTTTGGATCCCATTTTACGAAAATTGCGAGGACGCAGGAGCATAAAATTTGGCACACTTATAGCTTATGTGTAGGAGAAGTGCAGAACGCTAATATTTTTCTCTAATAATGCTTATAAAGTACATTAAATCAATAAATAAAACATTACTCACACTACCATGCATTTGACACACACAAACACATATATTGATGATAACGATAGATGATCGCAGATGTCGCACTAAAAAGTTTGGAAACAACGTAGTTGGTCTTGAGACATTTCTTCTGTTCTAATGAGTAATGAGTTCTTATCAACAAGATATTACAATTTATTATGGTCGAATTTCGACCAAAAGGCGACCACTAGTTTTCGTTATTCGTTCAGACAGAAAAACTTTGTCATTTATAATGGGATAAATTTATGTACAATGTACACGCGAATAAGTGAATGGCTAATTTGAATAATCATTATTTATTGCGTTTGTAACACTGTTCGGTAGTTCATAAAAATATGTTAATAACTTGTCGATACATACAAAAACGCTACAGACACGAAAGCGCAAGGTTTCGTGCGCAAGTGTCTAATTTGCGAAATGGTCAATTATGTATGACTTCTTTATTTTAAATTTTTCTAAAACCTACTAAACCAGCTATCTACCACATTCATATGACATAGTCAATCAATCAAGTCCCATGTAGTATGTTACGTTGTATTCGAAATATCCATACATACATACGCCAAACGCCAAGTCCTTTACGGTGTAGGCAGAAATTATCAAGTGCCAG
>NJDD01000254.1:435224-457131 GCA_002245505.1 Calephelis nemesis
TTCTCACTTTTATTCTGCTCGTACTATCTTTCTACATACTTTTTCTTTCGTTCTTACTTCAATCTTACGTACTTGTGGGGGGACACCTACCTATCTTTGTTTGTGTACTTATCTATTATATGTTTGCTTTATTATCCTTACTATAATAACAGGGGTATTGTAAATAATAAATAGTTTTCTTCTTATTTTCTTTTCTTCTTTCTTCTAAATTTTCTTTTTTAATGTTTTATTTGCTAGTTTACATTGATACTTAATAGTTATAATTACACACTTGAATAAATTAGATTACATAAAAATGATTAAAATTAAATTAGTTGATTCTATTGCTTTTGATAAACTATTTTAGCCTTTCAATAGTCTCTATGACCGTATACAATTATACGATTCTGAGCATATTATTGGCTGTTTGGTTTGGTGACTATGTGTGTATGTGTATATCATTGTATCTGTTTATTGTGTGTTTTAATTTTTTGCTCATAATTGGGCCAAATTCTGAAAAATTTGGTTCCGATTTATTTTGCTGTAATATGAATGTGTTTTGTGTGACTGTTTAAATATTGTTATATATGTATGTATATATGTATGTATGTGTAGTATATAAGTATGTGATTATGAGTGAATAGTTTAATTATATGTATCTACCCTGTATGTGTGTAGTTTGCGCCTGTGACATTCTCAGCTATAGGCTATTGTGGCTCGTGCAAGGGACTCCCATTTTTTTCTAATTAGGCAGTCATTGCTGAAGGCGTTATGGTCCACTTTTCGAGTTTGGCACTGGAGCAGTTGCAGCATGTTGGTACCATGCTGCTTAACCACTCAGCGCACTTTACTCTGAGGTGGGCCCCTCCGCAATGACTGCACTTTTGGGTGGTCTCCTTACACAACTTGCGGCTGTGGCCATAGCCCAGGCACATGCTACACTGTATGAGCGGCGATTGTTGTTGTTGCAGATCTATGTACAGGTAGAACCTAGGTTAATATTCGACGATTATATTCATCCGGTTTTACCCCAAAATGGTGTAAAGAGTAGGCGAAACGGGCGTATTTGTATGAAATTTGCAGGAAGAAATATGAATGTGAAGGAAGCAAGGCAGGTCTGCAAGGGTTGTGACATTTGGCATTCGATTATCGATACTCTCTGTGAGGATATGTAGATAGGTATAGAGTGATTGGTTACTAGAGTTTTGTTTCTAAAACATTTTTTATATTTTTGTGACCTTCCGGGACATTAGGCATACGTTGTTGTGCCACATGTATCACGACCAACCGCGAGGCTCGGGTTGGATTCCCGACGGAGGCAGGCGTTTGTGTGATGAACATTTAGATATCTGCATTTCCGGGTCTGGGTGTTTATTAAATTTATTCTGGTATCTATATAAGTATTTTTATGTATTAGTATCGTTGACTAACACCCATAACACAAGCATATAATTTGCTTACTTTGGGGTTAGATTCAATTTGTGTGATTTGTCCAGGGATATTTGTTTATTTATTTATATCGAATGAATTCTTCTCTCATAGCTACACATATACATGCTCAATCATTTACTAATTTTACTAAGCACAATGAAAAAAATAATTGCAAGAAGTAATTCAAATAGGAAAATGTACTTTATTATTGAAACCAAAATTGGTTTAATTAATTCACGATTTTTGAAGTTATACTTCTTTTGGCGCGATTGGGAAAAATGATGAGAGTGAATTTTTGCGATGCGCGCGCACACTGACAGATAAATGTGACAGTCTGAAGTTAGTTGCTACCGACAGAAAAAAGCAAGACCCTGGGGCCCTACCATGAACGCTTATAGCAGTATTATTTCCATCTTGATAAATGATCGGTTTTATAAGCAACTTTATGGCATACGCATAAGGTTGTCTTTCTCCGATGACATTTAGTATTATTGAAATAACACTGTTTTAAGAGCTTATGGTAACCCCCCTGAAGATACTTGCGAACCTTTTTATTTTTTATTTGGTATTTTTGGATTGTTACGAAAAAGAAGTATAACTTCTTACGTCCGTACATGAGTACACACGCTCTTTTTTTGTGTGGATATCCTAAAATAAGTGTAATGAAAACTCTCTTAAAATTTAAACACCTGTTTTAAAAATATCTTAAATATGTTAGACTAGAAAGTCGTTTTATGGTTGTCAAAAATTTTTGCTGCCGCGTACAGGTTTCGAAAGTGGTCGTCAGACGAATTAAATCTAACTAGTTGAGACAATAAGATAGAGAAAACTAATGGTCGTTTCTTTGTTGCCGCCGACATTGATGCAGGGCTACGCACGTGGAATCTGTTTTTGCCGACCACCTCCGAGCCAGAGCGGGCTCAGCAAACGACTCCGTCTCGGATATGACAGCTATGCCCATAAAATTTTATTTCTTCATGTGTCGAAGATTACACGAGGATGGTAGAAAAAGTTGAATGGTAAGTTTAAAATTTTCTCCTGACTTGAAAAAGGAGGTTGAGACTTTACTCTTGAATTCGTCTAATTAAAACGTCAAAGTGGTCTATTTTGTATATAATTCGTAGTTATTTCAATATTTTAGTCGCAAATTTATATAGAGAATACATTTGTTCTTAGCTTGGTAATAGTTTTGATGTAGTTCCTTTTTAATTTTTATTTTTGAAGTAAAAACTTCTTTAGCGGCGTGGTGCAATTTTTTGGAACGGGTAAAATCTTCTATTCTCGCGTCAGGACACGTGACCTGATCGAAAATTCGTAAAACGGCGCAGGGCGCTTGCGCGAATACTCGTGATGTCATGTTTGTATACGATAGCGCAATAAATGAATATTGTATTCTACCACATAAATGATAGTACTTTGATAGTTAAAGCAGTTCGTGCAAAATTATTCTCTAACCATTTCAAAAATGCACAACGTTAATTTTCAAGTTTTCACTTCTGCCGGCACTCCCGGAGTGCAACCCGTTTCTCTTTTTGTTGAACTATAAAGCAAACAAGCAGACGTATTTTCTCATTGTAATAAATACCAATTACCTATAAACGTCAAACCAGCTAAATATTAAATGGTAATGCTACAATGGTACATAGCCAAGCTGATACTGAGGTAATAAGATTTTTTTCTCTTTTTTGATCTGAAGCGGCAGACGAGCCAACAGGTAACCTGATGGAAGTTCACACCTTCGCAGTTACAAAACTGGCACGTAAAACTGTAGAAAAGACTCTCTGCAAAAGTTTGAATCTTTATCTCTGCAAAAGATCGTGTTAATTAAAAAACTCTAAATAAAATAAAAAATGACAGCTTGAATGTCGGTTATAAATTTCCCTACTCCTTCGAAAGTATATTTATAGTTGATAATAACAGTTCTTTAAATTTATTGCAACTTTTTTCAATTATTAATGTTATAAAAAACGAAATGACAGTTTAATCTGAATAACGATCTTAACAATTAATAGTGTTAATTTTTTTTCTGGTTAGCTTAGTGTTGCTATTCGTTTATTTTTTTTTACAGAGTGTTTTAATATTCCATTCGTATTTATAAATATTTTAGAAAAAATAATAATTTTAGACTGGATTTGAATCTGCACGTTTTTGTAACGAATGCTCTAAGCATTTTCCGATGATATTTATGTCCCAGAATCATCTCTTACTACCAGGAGAGATGCTTTCTTATATAACTTCGTCTATTCAGTTACTACTTGTGGTCGCCCATTGGTCGAAATTCGACCATAATACATTTTAATATCTTGTTAATAAGAACGCCATCTTCATTTTTCAAGACCAACTACTATGTTTCCAAACTTTTAGTGCGTCATCTGTAATCTTTTATCGCTATCATTAATATATTTGTTTGTGTGTGTCAAATGCATGGTAGTGTGGGTAATGTTTTATTTATTGATTTAATGTACTTTCTAAGTGTTATTATTGAAAACTATTAGCGTTCTGCACTTCTTCTACACATAAACTATGAGTGTGCCAAATTTTATGCTCCTCCGTCGGCGCAGTTTTTGTAAAAAGTGGTCCAAAGTTTTGGCATCACGTATTAATATATAGATTGTACTGTAACTCTATAACTTCGTGACATATTTTCTTGACGGCTTTCTTACGTTACGAGACATGTTTAAATTGCGTCGATATTAACAGATAAGTAATGCCAATACCTGCAATGGTACCACTTTATTGCTTCTAAATAACACGATTATAAAGTGGTCTTGGAAATGTGTAACGGGGTTATGTAAGATTGAGGTTTCCTTTATAACAGCTGACTGGTGCTCTTGGTTTTGCTGTGTTTTTTTTTATAATATAGGAGGGAAAACTAAGAAAGAGGAATAGGTAATGCGGTATTGGGCTTTTAGTGAGCGGAATACTTTTTACCCCGCTCTCTAAAGGGTTTAATTTATTTATTTATCTTTATCGCACTCCAACAAAATTGAACAAAATGTGAACTTAGTGCCTATAGGCATTCTTTACCAGTTATCCTTTGGGCCGACACAGAGTGAAGTTTGTAGGGGTTCCTGTGTGAGATGTAAATTCGAAATGTAAATTGGGCTGCTATAATTAATTAACATGTTGTCCCAATTTAATTATTCGGCTTTTGATTTGTTGTTTTTGCTTTACAAGTTGTCCCTTATTTTTTTCCAAGTCATAAGTTTTGTCGTTTAGAAATTACCGTCATATCTATATGTTTATAGTGAACAAATAACTTATTCGGAATGTAAAAAAGATTTGGACTTACATCGTTTACATACATAACCTTTCATACTTACACTTACTTACTCCTGTCTAACCGAGTGTCAAGTGAACGTAGTTTAGTTAAATTTATAATAAATATGCCAGTATCTCCAAAGGACACCCACGATTAGCCAAAGGTACTTAGTCCCACAAAGGTGCCAAAACGTTGCCAACTGGATACTTATTTAATTGAGGACGTTAACGTTGTATTTATTAGAAAATTTAAAATCACATCTTTGTTTTCCAACTAACGAATTAAGCCCAGGACCTCTTGCACTCAATGCCAACAAAATGTTTTTAATGTTATTCATACACTAGCTTACCTGGCAGACGTTGTTCTGCTATTTTTTTGCTGTGATTCACCCTCATCACTTAGGGTTATTAAAAATAGGTGTAAGCCGATTCTCAGACCTACTCAATATACTCACAAAATTTCATCAGAATCGGTCAAGCCGGGAGGATAAGATTAACAGAAAGTATTAGTCATTAGTGCGGTAAAACAAACATTATAATACATATTATTTGAATAAAGGAAACCGTTTATTTACGTTACAAGAGGTCATCTTGTGATGCGTCTATTTCCCAAATTCTAGAATCTAGCACCAGATCAGAACGCGGCCACACACTGAGAATATCCGACGATAGAAACTAATTGTAGTAATAAAAGAGACAGTTGAAGTGATAACCGATAACGTCGGTAGAAAACAATACATTGTAGGGCATTTACTTCTCCACGACAGTCTGCGGCAAGGTCACTGACAAGTATTCTGTAGGTCATGTCGGCTGGAACCTATTGCAGCACCGCGGCGATTAACATTTTCTTATACAAATATTATTTATTGCCCTTCCAAAGCATTTTGTCTAGTATTACACCAAGGACTCTTTACTTTCAAACCTTCGTTACTATAACAATGAAATTTTATTTTCTGTAACCATTTTATTCATTTTTTCAATTTGTTTTTGTTTAAATATTTTCTCATAATGTGTCGATTTTGATGCAACACAATTTAAAAGTTGGAAATTTCATGTCAATTAAATTAGTACTGTGGCTTAACAATTCTTCGCGATGCACAACTAGACATAAAAAAGTATCTTCACGCTTATTTTCCCGGAGAGGTGGGCAGAGGCACAACCAGGGCAACCACGACTAGCCGAAGACACTAAGTCCTACAATGTGATAGGTGGCAAGTCTATCGCCAACCGGGCACATATCCAATTCCGAGCAACGTTTTTCTTTATAAGAAAATTGGAAAAACCCCATTTCCTTTTTGTTGCCCGACCCGGGAATCGAACCCGGGACCCCATGAAGTCAAGTCCAACACCTTGACCGCTAGATCACACAGGCGATTTCCTATTGTTTCGAATTTGATGCAACACAATTTAAAAATTGGATATTTCATGTCAATAAAATTAATCCGGTAGCTTTACAATTCCTCGCGATGCTCAACCAAACAGACATGAATTATTACAGACAGGATTTCGCTTTGAAAACGTCTCAGAAACCTGTCCCACCTCTTCACTATTATATCGTCAACGAGTAGTTGTTTTTCCTTCAGCCACTTATCAAAGACGTTCAGCTCTCCTGCGGGAACAGTTCAAAAGTTGTGATGGAAATAGCCTATGCTCTCCTCTAGTTTCAGACTACCCTGGTATTAAATTTCATAGCCGTCGTTAAATTATAGCAACAGTCTGTTTTTATCCACCATTAAAACAGTGCACGCCACTATCTTGTTACAATTTGAGAGTGTCACTAGTCTCAATTATTTTCACAAGAAACAGTAAAGAATTTAGATAAGTTTTAGGCTAGCAACGCACTATCGCAACAAATAATATCTTACACAATATATATATATGTTCATAAAGAAACATACATACAAGGATCTAATTATAATAAGTTTTAATAAATTTCGCAGAAATGAAGTAAGTAATAAAAGTTTGTACAAAACATCAATATAATATTTTTTCTAAATTTTTTATGTTAGTACAATTAATTTACGTAAATAATGTTGTTTTTTTTCAATACTTCTAAACATTTTTTTTTTATTCTTCCGAGTCGTATGTCATAAATGTATGATATTGTAAATATTTAATTTAATCTATTTTATAAACTGGATCAATATTTTCAATGAATATTTAAGGTCATCTTGCGTTATCTTTGGCACTGCCAAAGCCTCCGGGACTCGTTTTTTGTGTGCTTTCAAAAGCTTTTGTAAAATCTGGTTTCTTCATTTAATTCATAACGCACATCTGTTCAGATATTGGGCCTTGTCACATGTCCTGTGCGTTAAATATCGTATTACATATTTCTTTGGCGTCTTATCCAGTGTGAGAATGCCCTAAGTATCGTTACATTGTTGCGGTCCGTTCACCTCACGAGGCTGTTTAAGGACTTGGCGTGATTGTAGCTAGGTGCTCGTTTTCTGCGATTTATACACGAAGTATTTCAATAGAATCTGAGACAGTACAGGACTGGGAAGGATTTAAGGAATATATTTCATAATGCTGACTCTTGTTTGGACACTCCAAGCTCTCTTGGATGTTTACAGGATGTTGCAAAATTTTGTAAGATTAGAACTAAAAAGCCACATTCGTATTGAACAAAATGTATTAAACATTAACTTTCAGATTTTCTAAGGTTTTACTGTGAAATTTTTGAGATCAAAATTATTTATTTTCGGAAAAGTATGTTTAAAAGATATTACAAATTGGTTTATGCGCTCCAACATATTACATAATATTTTGATATACAATTATTTAAACTAGTGGTCGCCCGATGGTCAAAATTCGACCATTATAAATTTTAACATCTAGTTGATAAGAACGCCATCTTCATTTCTCAAGACCAACTACTTTGTTTCCAAACTTTATAGTGCGCCATCTGTGATCTTTTATCGTTATCATCAATTTATTTGTTTGTGTGTGTGTGTGTGTGTGTGTGTGTGTGTGTCAAATGCATCTTAGTGTGGGTTTTATTTATTGATTTAATGTACTTTATAAGCATTATTAATGAAAAATATTAGCGTTCTGCACTTCTACACATAAACTATACCTAAGTGTGCCAAATTTTATGCTCCTGCGTCAGCTCAATTTTCGTAAAAAGGTGTCCAAAGTTTTGGCACACGTATTAATATAAAGATTATACTGATATCCAAATCTCTATATTAGTATCATTGAGCAGCCATAACACAAGTATTTTTGCTTAATTTAAGGTTAGATCAATTTGTGTAATTAGTTCAGGAATATTTATTTGCTACTTCTTCCGCATAATGTTATATAGCTCTACCTCGGGAACTCTGAGAAATCAGGATAAGAAAAAGTTATAGACTGTCCTAAATTTTGTCGCGATTGGGAAACTTCGTAATGGTCTATAGGTATAAACTTTAATCCTCCATTTTATCCGTTTGCTAGTGGCACTTCTAAAAACTCTCCCTTATAACTATATTGTTATGACTAAGTATTTATCAAATTTTAACACTATCGTTGCTGGAATGAGTTAGCAAGGTAAAACACATACAGTCACATTTCTACAAAAATCTAACAGGCTTATTCATAAACGTTGCTTAACTTTTAATCACCAATTTAAGCAATGTTTAAAAAAAATCTTATTCATAAACGCTATTTAGAGTTAATCATTTGTTTAAATATACTCTTAAATAGCTGTCTCTTTAAGCAACCTCGGACCCTTGTTTAAAATTTTAATCAACAAAATGGCTGACTAAATTTCAAACAGCTGATTTTATGTGCATTGACAAAATGCAACAACTAGCCATTTAATATGGCTTATTTGTGTATTCTTATGATTTTTTTATAATACACGCATTGAAATATTTTAATTTCGTTGAAGTGTGGACAAAATTGGATGGGATATGTTGGATTTTGGAACAATATAGGACTGTAATAACATGTTTTATTATGGAGATGGCCAATGACTCCTACGAAGAAACGAATAGTTTTCCAGAGCATTTTGTTATGATATTGGAAGCATAAAAGTAGACAGATTTTCTGATTGTGAGAATTTCACGCCGTCTAGAGACACAAAAGGTGTCAATGGTGAGATTCCAACCTGAGGCTGGGATGTCAAGCCCCGAGCAAAAGTAAGTTTACCGGCTACTTTACTCTACGAACCGGAACAATTCAACAGCAAGCGCTGACGTTATGGCGGCAGGAATATGTAAGGCGGTGGTACCGATCCCGGTGAGTCGCTGCGAAATTCACCTCCTAGTAAGTTGTCACGGTGCTAGTGACGGTAAGCCCATGCTCGATTTTTACGCGTTGTTTAACTCCTGTTAGATGGTAGATGGTCTATTCTACTTTCTACAAAGGAACTCGAGCCAACACGGGGAAAATATTACAGAAATGACATCATTTTTATATTTAGCTTAGTAACATAATGTAGATGCATTAAAAACATTATTTTTGAAATGCAGTGTATCAGTTTAAACGTTTTGTGTCTATGTTGCATCAACTTTATTTACTCTAATAAATTTAATTTTATTGTAGTACAATATGTACGAGTATTTTATTGTAGAAATATAAATACTCTTTAGCAAGAGGTTATAGATGTCCGACACCGTATTCAGAAACAAGGATATTGATAACGGATGACAATTGTTTAATCCACTTTTAGCAAAAGAAATACGCATACAGCCACATTTCTACCAAAACCTACCAAGTTAAGCAGTATTTAACTAAGCAATGTCAAAATGAACTTTATGAATAACAAATTTTTAAGCAATGCTTAAGGCTTAATCAAATGATTAGTTAAGCAATGCTTAGGAGGTTACTTAACTATTTTTTATGAATAAGGCAGAAGAAATTAAACACTATTTAACTAAGTGCTGTCAAACTGTCCTTTATGAATAACAAATTTTAAAGCAATGTTTAGGGCTTAATCAAATGATTAGTTAAGCAATGATGGAGAGGTTATTTAACCTTTTACGAATAAAGTAGTTAACTGCTAACTTTTGCCTTTGCCAAATAAACGAAATAAATGTGAAAATGGTAATAAGAAATTGAATCTTTTTACAATTAAATACAATGAAAACGCTGATATATTGGTACAATGAGACCGTGTGTTCTCTCGTGTTGGAGCTGGTTGTGGGCGGTGGAGATCGCACGTACCATCACACGAACTGCATACTTTTTTGCTTTTCGTGATATTCCACAATACTTCTTAACCCACATATTCCACAAACAAATTATTTACATCAGTATCGAACTTTTGTATGATTTCATAAGGATTTAAGGATTTCATATTTTTTTTCGATTTCATAATAAACTAGCTGTTGCCCGCGGCCTTGCCCACGTGGTTAATGTTCCCACTGGGATAAAAACTATCTTATATACTATAAAAACTATTAATCATAGCCCCATCTGAAAAAAAAACAATTTGACTGAAAAATACCCATTACCAAAATGGCGGACATTTATTGAATTTACTTGTTACAAAAAATGTGATAAATGAAGAACCGCTCGACCGATTTTATGCAAACTTCACATAAATCATCCACTAAATAGTCCGAACAAAGCCTAAACATTTGATTTGGATTATTCCCGTTCTTGAGTTATAAAATTACAACGAAAAGTGGCATTGATTTTTATATATATTGATAAGAAGTTGACAATTAGTCTGGCTTTTTAGTTTTTTTACTCTGTCAGTAACAGATGGATTTTAGTAGATGCTTTAGAAGGTTATGATTCTAAAGTGAACAGGACAACCTATATTTAATTAGGACCCAAAAAATATATTTTAATTTATCTAATAATGTGTTATATATTTTGGATTTAGATGATGTGGTAATTATAAATCCGTTTCAGTAGTTTCCTGAGCCTAATTGTTTTAAACTGCTAAAGTAATTCTTTAACAACTATAATAATGTTAAGAAAATTTGCCAAATTAGCGGTTCGCACGCTTTCTAACGATTTACTGGCATGGTATGGTGAAGAATATTATAAAGTTAAAGCTTCTTGGAAAGTGATGTAATTATATGACCTGATGCATAACTGGAGAGAGTACGTACTTTCAAGTTACTCGTACAGTGTCACTTTAGCATATACGATTTTTACGGCTAGGACTAATCTGATGTATCAGACACCAAAGAAACATCTAACCTGAGATTGGGATTTTTCATTTCTTTGCATCAAAACGAGACTGCATCAAAAAATAGAAAGTTTTGGCAGTCATGAAAGACAGTCGTAGGTTTTTCGAAATTATTGTATTTTATGTATGTTAGGTGTAAAACTAGTCAATTTAGGTGGCATTTTGTTTAGTTAAAGTGCTCAAAACAAATATTTATGAAGAAAGTAGTGTATCTTGTATTCCAACGTTGCCACAAAATCTCATTCAATGAGCATGAGCCTTAATCAGGCCACCGCTTTACTCAAAACCCTGATATGACTTTTGAAATCGGCTGATGAAATTAATTAAAAATTAATTGGTTAAATTAAAAGTTAATCAAAAATAATTACCATGATAAACAATAAATTACTAATACTCTTCTGTATTTGTAAATTCTTCTTCGTGGCAGTATGGCCTTATCCCCGAGTGGGATAAATTAAATAAAAACAATTGAACTAATGTGTTTTATATTGACTTTTTTATTTGTTTTTTTAAAATCCTATGATAACAAGCTCCTTTATTACATACCTATCCATTTCAAATATTAATAAAATATTAAGCAAAATAATGTCATCTCATAATATGAAAGATAATGCGCGCATAAATAGTTAGTAAAATTCATGTTCATCCTAAAAGGCTACCTTTTGAAGCTTAAAATAAAGTTGGTATTACACCACGTTAGTTTGATATATTTAAAGACGTCACGGTATTGGGTCTGACCGCAAGCCAACATCTTGTTACACGGTATTTGAAATGAAGCCAATCAATCGAAAATGCTTTCACGCAAACAGATACTATGTTGTATATATGTATTATGGCAACAACTTATAGCTGCATAAGACTTTTTTCAACCATAGATAATATGTATGCCTATTAAATAAATGGCAACTAGCTGAGTAAGATATTTTTTTCTTCAATAATAACCAAATAGTAGTTCAGTTAAGACATACTTTTACTTAATTGAAGAATAACGTCCTATTTGCATTGCATGCAATTTTCAGCTTTGTATCAGTCCATTAATTGTTTATTATTTGATCTTAAGAAACTAAAATTACTAATCAATGCGATGTGCAGTGCTACAATATGCTAAAGTAAGTTCAACACAATGTTCAAAATACTTCCAAAAATAAATTTTACAATATGTAGACAATAATCAATTCTATATCAATTGTTCTTGCCTTTGGCGTTAATCATAAAACTAAATATTTTCAGTAATAGTAATTAGCTTCATCACAGATAGGATTTGTAGGGGGGCACAAATCTTATCTGTAATGAAATTAAGGTTCGTCTTAACTGTGACGTCGACTTCAGATTTCAAACAAAAAATCAGACCATTCGTTTAGGAGTTGTGATGCCACAGACAGACAGATACACACACATTCAAACTATATGTTGCAAGCTATAACACTCCTCTTTTTTCGTCAGGGATTTTAAATAGAAAATTCGAACAATTCAATTTAACAATTGAACACGAATGGATTAAATATTAAACAGACATGAAAGTTCTTATAGCTTATAGTTAGCTACAGAAAGAGAAAGATCAAGAAATTTCCAAAATGCTCTGAGAATTGTTTAGTCCTTTGGTCCATCATTTTTAAAAAACCTTAAGTGAAAGAATAAAGAATTTCATTGTCAAAATTGTATATAATGTAAGTAGTTTTGGTCCAGCACAGTACTTTTAATGCACAGCAAAATATTCAGAAATCCCTTCATATTTAGTGGTATATGTAACAATCATAAACGAGTTAATGAATGACATTATCTCATTTATTCATGAAACCGATAAGCTTTAAAGATATTTTACGGTCATTACCCCAAACGAGAGACAATGTTTTTTGTACCAAAATTTCTTTAACAAAAAAATGTGATATTAATGAATGAACGTACTAAGAACGAGATTTAATGTCAAGGTTGCCTTACAATGTTAGCGTTTATCGGCCTACTGAGCTTTAACGCAACTTTGTCGCGCGTCAAAACATCGGTTTCGGCTTTGCACGGTGATGAGACATATAAACCTTCCTCTTCAATCACTTTATATATTAAAAATGCCGCATCAAAATTCGTTGCGTAGTTTTAAAGATATAAGCACACAAAGGGACATAGGGACAGAGGAAGCGACTTTGTTTTATACTATGTACCCAGTGATATTGAGACATTTAACAAAATGTCCCAAAACAGCTCTATAATTTTAAAAATTTGACCAGTGAAAATAATTTATATTTTAATTAAACTTGGATAAAAGACAAAGTTGCAAAATTAGAAAATAGTAAAAAAAGTAAAATAAAAAGTAGTACTGTTTAAAATCTGTTATGTATTAAAAGCTGCTCACTATAACATTCTCATCCAAACCAATTTCCTTGAAAGTTTACATTGAGGCCTACAACGTAAATTTTTTAAATATTTTTCACCGTCTTACTTTAAGAGTACGGGGGCGTTATTTTATGTCACTATGAAAGTCTCTGTCTTATAAACGATTGAATTTGAGAAAATAACAGTTTTATGAATCTTGATGTCAGGTATTTTCTTAGTTTCAAAGTTTTCTTGTCATACAGCTACGATACCCTAAAAATGAAGCATGAACATTTTTTGTCTCTGATGATATCCAACAGTTCCTGAGTCCATTAACTTCTACTAAGATTTTTATCGTGAACTTAAGACAATGTCACTTAATTTATACGAGTAAGAGTTCATACTGCTTTATACTTTTCAACAACTTTTCTGAAGAAGCTGATTGATGTTCATGATATTGAAGACTTTATTGATTAGCTGTGCACCTTTTTCCACACTTACAAATTCCATTTTAAGTGAAAACAATACCTTTACGTTTTTCTCTTATTATACAATCGGTTATCCAACCAAAGGGGTCTGTTTTTGTTCGTATGTCTCATTACTATGGAATGCTGGTACGAATGGAACAATGTGCTGAGAATGATATTCAGTGTCAAGGTTGCCTTACAATGTAGGCGTTTGTTGCCCTACTGAGATAAGACGCAATTTTGTTGAGCATCAAAGCACGTTTTAAAAGAACGTTGAATGATATTATGTGGGATATTAATTAAAACGGTAAACATTTTTATGGCTATCTTTTTTTGGCAGAAATTTAACTACTTTTGGTCAAAGATAATGAGTAGAATTAATGTAGTAATAATTATAGCTCTCGATTCTTATATTTCATTTAGTTTTATCTCCTGTTATTTAGTGACAGAGACAGTGGTCCAATTTTGTTTTATTTTGCAAAATCTTTTTTTTAAGTGAAAACTTTTGCACTTTTTTTAGAATGTGTAAAAACTTCTAACTCCGCGTCAGGACACGAGACCTGACCCAAATTCGTGAGACGGCGCAGGGAGCTTGCGCGAATGTTCGCGTTGTCATGTTAATATACGATAGCGCAATAAATGAATGTTATTCTACCACATAAACGATAAAAAGTAACGAATAATAAATTTAAAGTAAGACGGTCAAAAATATAAAAAAAATATACGTTGTAGGCCTCAATGTAAACTTGCAAGAAAATTGGTTTGGATGAGAATGTTATAGTGAGCAGCTTTTAATACATAACAGATTATAAACAGTACTATTTTTTTTTTTACTTTCATACTGATAATTAAAGAAATTCGTGCAAAATTATTCCCTAACCATTCTAAAATATCAAAAATGCACAACGTTAATATTCAAGTTTTACTTCTTAATATATCAGTATAGCGATCCATCCGATTGCTACAACCACAACTACGACTACACTGTTAAGTTACTTGTTTAATAAATACAAAACAAGCGAGGATTATCATTATGAAAATTAAAAGCCTACAATACCTACATAAATACACTACATAAATGCATTAACAATACATATCCCTTAATACATATCCGCGCTTAATAGGTACGTAACTTTTCGAGGGTAAGTGCGACTCGTGCTTAGCCAATGTATTTGTCACATACAGTTGTGTATTCACAAGCAGCTTTTGCAAAGGGGGTAGATTATATATCTCAGTGGCCAACTCTAAATAGAAAAGTGTATCTCAAATAGCTGTCAAATGACGACATTTGTGTTTGCTATCTCTATTGTATTTCTGTTGTCTACTGGAGATGGCATAATATATAAAACACGTCATTTGACAGCTATTTGATGTACACTTTTCCATTTTGAGTATGCCACTGAGATACAATATAATCAGCCCCAGATCGGACCGAGCCCATAAAATTAATACTCGAACTGTTATTTTTGTAATCCCTTACAAATATGGATAATGAATATTCGATTTAAATTTAGGGAATTTATTATAGTAAAAATTACGTATGTTACTGATACTCGAAAGGTTCTTTTTATGTGACTTATTATATACTGTCATAAACTGATAATAGAATAACAATGTGTGTGAAGATTGAAATTCAATTTCAAGGTTGGCTGACAATGTAGGAGATGTTGGACCACTGCGCCAAGAATTATTTAAGTTCATAATTAAAATAGATTCCTAATTATAATTACTCCATACAACACTTAAAATGTTAGCTATTATACTTGTATCAATCAACTATAAATTTCATTATCTATATCTATACTTCTATACTAATATTATAAAGAGGAAATGTTTGAATTTTTTGTTTGATTGAAATGAATTGATGAATAGGCTCCGAAACTACTGGACCGATTTCAAAAATTCTTTCACCTGTAGAATGCTACATTAAACCTGAGTGACATAGGCTTTGTTTCATCAAAATCGGTGAAGTAGAAGCCAAGTTACGCAGGCAAAGCTGCGTGAAACTGCTAGTTTTAAAAAATGCAACTTTTCAGGGACAAAGGGATTGAAAGTAAGAGTTGGTGTAAAAATGAGAAAGGGCATGGTTTGTTTCGGACAAGTGGAAATAATGGCAAACAAAACATTGACAAAACAGATATACAATGCGATATTGGATGGTATTAAGTACCTAAGGACACCTAGATTGACGTTACTCGATCAATTTGCTCAGGTTTTATCAAAGCTTAAACGAAAGTGTTTGTATGAAATGACTAATGGCTTTGAAAAAAACTAGACAAGTCCTAGAAGAAATCCTGGCACTTAACACTCGATATTCTCTGCTTAGTGTAAAGCCTCGAAAATCGTTTAAGATATTAGCTTAGTTTCAATTTTACAAATAATTTGATTTATTCAAGTTTTAGAGATCACGAAACAGATCAGACGATCCAAATAAAATTATTTTATTTGCAATTTCCCTCCAAAAAAAAGTGTATACGTATTATGGCGTAACAAAACAGGCAAAATAGAGCTCTATGAATGAATTGGATTTACCGGAAGCCAAAACCTCCAAATATATCCAGCTCTACACAACACACACCACTAAACTATTTTATTCGCACCAACAATACACACACTACTAAAACTCAACATACGTTTTGCTCACAGCATCACAAGACGATTTTAAACCGTCTTTTCGTTTGCAAAATTAGTCTTACAGCCGATGTGTTTTTCTACATTATGCAGACAATATTCTGATTGGAAGGTCTGTTTTTGTGGGAATATGGTATTACTATTGAATGCTGATACGAATGAAACAATGTGCTGAGAATGAGATTCAATGTCAAGGTTGTTTTACAATGTTGGCGTTTGTTGGCCCAGTGCGCTGGGCTGTAACTTTGTTGCACGCTTAGAGTAGCTAACGCCTTATTAAAAAAAAACACATCTCTGTTTACAATACCGCATAATAATTTCACATTTTTATGCTATTTGAAGGCAAACAAGCAGACAGATTTCCTGACGCTACGAAATTCATGCCGCCTAAAGACACCAACGGTGGTAATGATGCGTTGCCAACCTGAGACCGGAATGTTGGGCCTCGAACGAAAATAAGTTTGCTGGTTACCTTATCCTCCGAACCGGCAGAAATAGGTAAGGCGATGGAACCAATTTAAATAAAAAATAACACCTGTGATATCATAGATGTCCACGTTAAACACACAAATGTTTGTCTATTGTGGTAATCAAATCCAAACGTCACAAATGTTTGATAGCATAAGTTCTTCACTTTTACTTCCAATGAGAGTATTAAAAGGCTTATCTTATACCTTGAAATGAGCAATTCTTGTACACATTTAAATATGTAATTGGAATTTCGGAATCGGCTCCAACAATTTTCATGAAATTTAGTATGTAGGGGGTTTTGGGGGCGATAAATCGATCTTGCTAGGAATCATTAAAAAAAACCGAGCAAAGCTCAGCCATACAGATATTTTATTAAAATGCGCTTTAAACAAAGGGATCTGTTTTTGCGAGGATGTGTCATGACCACAGAATTCCGATACGAATGGAACAATGTGCTGAGAATGAGATTCAATGTCAAGGTTGCCTTACAATGTTGGCGTTTGTTGGCCCAGTGCGCTGTGACGCAATCTCGTCGCGCATCAAAACAACGTAATATGTTGCATTAAGAGCAATTGTCTTAGTCGTTTTTTATGTAACATTCATCTTTCAATGTGCGCAGACTTACTAACCTACTTTCTGGTTGCGAGCAACTATTATCTTCTTTGTATGTCAAGTTCCAATTTTCAGATGTGTTGTTTTCATTAGCTGCGTGGTTTTTCTAAGTTAAGTTTAAGCTCAATCAGTTTTTTTTAATTCATCGATCAAATATTTACTGAAAGTGGTATCAGATAAAACTATGTTTGGACAAATAAAACTAATATTCAGACGTGTATCTTATCGACTCCTTGCACCACCATTCCGACTGAGAGATTTGCTACATTGCTTGCTTGCTTTGATTTGCACAGACTATCCGCTTTAAACACTATCTATATCTGAATGGCAGTCTATCCAAGTCACGTCCATCATATTACAATAACTACAAAGAATCGTGAAAAAACAGGAGTGATGGGATTGTCCATAAATTATGTCAGAAGTTTATGAGACTTGTTTAACTCCTTCACAAGATTTTATAACATTAAAGGTACTCTTCCATAACATGAAGTTTTCGTTACATAAATTGAATAAACAATAATTTGTTCAGAAAAAATATTTTATTAAAAATATCTTAATACTATAAATCTTATTAACATTTTGACCATATTTTTGACTAAGATCACATTCCCTAATTTATCCAAATTTATATCCACCCTTCTCCTGTTTCTAATAAGAATTTTTAATATTTTGTCTATAACCTTTTTCCTCCCCTAAGCTCCATAAGTAATTAATATACTGGTCTACCAATCAACTATTCAAATTAATGTAAGTATTATTTTATGGAATATCCTAGTTTGTCTAATTATTTATATCTTCAATTAACCCTGAAAGTTCCTCCAGTTTTGGTGTAAGTTTCTAGGTCCGCTTCCCTACTATTACTTTATCAGAGAGAGGCCGCGTTTCTTTTGTGGTCTATATTAAAATTATTATATTAGAATTATTTCATCCCTAATGTGAGTTTCTGGTGCAAACTCGCAACATCCACCAAGGTGTCTGTGGGAGATCTCTTTTAGCCTCAAATAGCTACCAATGTTTTACAATAATTACCCATGCAGCCTTCCGGTTTTCGCAGAACATATCCATAACGTTTGAGCTTGCCCACTGTACTATGAAATCATATTGACACAAAAAACGCTCGCTATTTGTTAGTATAAGTGACCAAGATAATGAAGGAGTAATCAAGCAATGTTGCTGCTTGATTGCTACTTCATTAACTTTGTATATTAACCTGCTATCTCCAACTAACCGTGTCTAATTTGTTAAATTCTAATTTGCATTACGCGATTACGCATTATAAATGTTAGTTACTGCTTTTTAAATAGTAGCAATTGCTACAGAGTATTATAGAGGAAACTTAAAGGAAGTTTGTAAAGTTGGTCAGTATCTAGACCACTTCCACGATGATAGCTTAACGAAATTTTTATTTGTAAATAGCAGATGTCCTTGATTACACTCGGGCACAGTTACACTTATTAATTCTCCTGAAGTAGCCTGTCGACTTATGGGTATAAAATGTGGCCTTTGTCCTTCATCAAGGTTTGATCCATCTCTTTGTCAAAAGCATTGTAGTTGGTTTAGCCGTTCTGGTGTGACATTGCACGAAATACTTTGAGCTTAACTCATTTTGCCAAACTAAATATACTAATATTATACTAATAAACTAATATCCATTCCAGAGTATTTGATTTTATCTGTTGCTTTTGACGTCAAGATGAATTCTCCAGTCCAAAGAGCTCCAGCCTTTTTTAAATTTTCCGTTGTGAAACGTTTATCGCGGTATAATTTCTGTTACTTTTTGTAAATACAGTTGTTTATTGTATTAGATATGTAACAAATATTACATGTAATAAAAAACATTTTACTGACTTTATTTTAACCTAAGACTATTTAAACTTTTACCGATTTTTAAATATTGCCTGATTGAAAAAAAATACGCTGTAGCTATGTCATGCCGTTTATGCTTCGTCAAAATGTTTATTTTTGCTGAATGACGTAGCATCAAAAATAACTAAAGGTTTCTTTAGCAAGGGAAAATTATCGCATCTATGATGTTGGTGTTAACTATATGCTGTTGTCGGTTCGGTTCCAATGTCGAGCCACTATAAAATGTGTTTGTTTGTTTCTCTGCCTACCTCTTACGGAATACTTGCTTATAGAAATAGCTTAAACAAGTTAACTTAGGAATATAATCCGAGCTGGGTCGTTCAGCGACCTTCTGTCAACCACGTCCAGGGATATATTTTCAAAAACTTCTTGAACTTATTTATACTGCAACTAAATACTAATGATATTCGTCTAGATATTTAGTTTCATAACTCGATACATCTTATAAAAAACCTTACATCTTCGACATACAGTCTAATTTTGTTGCTAGTTGTCGATTCCAACTCGTTACACTGTCGCCAGTATGGACCTAAGAAAACTTTGTAAACAGAAATTGAGACCTAGTAAAATAGTCTTATTGTGACGCACCTGGATTTGTCTACAAAAACCAGTTAAGAGTCTCTTCAGACAGATGGCTACCACGTGCGGTTTGGTTTGAAATGAATATGTCCATTTCGAATAGTTTGTACGTGGCCACGATATTATCGAAGTAAAACTTATGCAAAGACGACAGAGTAAGGACAAATGTAATATAAGAAGTTATAAATTCTAAGTATTCGAAGGGTTTGTTCCGCATTCGCCCTAGCCTTTCGTCCCAAATTCCATAAATTTCCTTATTCGCCTCACATTCAAAATCTTTCCTGTTTCGTCCTACATTACAAAAGGTCCTAAAAGCACCGTTTACAAATAAATACATTTTTCAAGAACGTCGTCACTTCTGAATTATAAGATTTACTTTGTGTAATAAAATAATTAAGTAGGTAGATATGTATCAAGTTTGCTGTTTCTTGTGTAATTTCTAACGGAGTTATTAGATTAAAATATCTTAAAGACAAAATATTTGAATGTATTAGTTATTCTAATAAAACCATACATAAATCAAAGAACATATTTTATTTTAAAAGTCTCATATAAATCACAATCAAAATCACAGATCAGTTTTATCAATTACAACAGCTAATAGCTAAGTAAATATGTCTAGGTATCTAATATATCTTTACAAAACGATGAACGGAGGTGACAAAAAAAGACTACAAAACTGTCAAATCAAATGGCAAAATTAAAGCGTAATAAAAAAACTAAAAATGTATAGAATATCAATTTAAAAATGTCAAAGAAATAAAAAAAAAGATATCAAGTTTTTACTAAAGAATTAGAGCCATTTAATATGGACTGTTCTCTTCATATTCGTAATACATATCTATTAAACGGTGCGTAGATTATTATCTAATTTAAGTAATAGAGATTAATACTGCCGCTGATAAAAACTGATTTAAGTTAATTGAGCCAAAGAAAACTATAGAAATATAAAAAAGTCCTTCCAATCAACACTTTTTTTGTTTGAAACGCGATGGCTTGCATAAAAAATAATTTATTTAATCAGTTTCTTTAACTAAATTTAGATCTACTATGCGGTGCTTTGTATTGAAAATGGGTATCTTTTTAACGTCGTTTAATAATAATGCTAGAGAAACTGAATTTCACTACTCACTATTGTATCTATATTATAATTATATTAGTAAACATTTTAATGACCCGAATGACAACAGTTGGTGGTATATTGTATAACCCAGTGCGCATGATCAGTTTAAAATGCCGCCTAATTTGCACGACTCATTTAAAAATTCTTCTTTTCGTCGAATGAATAAGCATTATGAGTTCTGCACTTTTCTATTTTCCAATCTATTTTTAAAAGAATTAAATGAATCAACTTTTAACATCAATTACACATAAAATCTATCCCATGAATGGTCATATTCTTGCAAATATCAAAATTCGAATTTTAGCTTCTGTCTATGTCGTATTATTACTTACGATTATTTGTCACTTTACATACTGTAATAACAAATATTTAAACATATTATAAAAGTCTTATGCACAATTCTAAATCACAATTAAAATCACAGATCAGTTTAACTACTTAATTAAACAGCTAATAACTAATTAAATGTATCTAGGTATCTAATATATCATTACAAAACATCAACAAAGGTAACAATATAAAGGTTACAAAACTATTAAAACAAATGGAAAAATAAAGCGTCAAAAAGTATAAAAAACGTATAGAATATTAATCTAAAAATAAAAAAATAACAGTATTAACATTTCAGTTAAAAAACAAAAGGACAATTTTTTTCTAAACAATGGCCTAAAGAACATTTTTGTTTCTGACCTTACTTAAAATTGTTAACAAAAACGAACGAGGCGAAACAAGCATAAAATGTGGGGCGAATCGGAACGAAATTATAATAATAAGTTGAAATTCATTTTTTAGGACGAAACGGGAATAAAATGTAGGACGTACACGGATTTCTGACATGGGACGAAATTTTGTAGGACGAATGTGGAACAAACCATTCGAAGGTATATTTAGCCCGCGGTTCAGTTGTTGCACTTGACTGCACGAGGTCCTGGGTTCGAATCCCGGCTCGGGCAACAAAAAGAATATTGGGTTTTTCCAATTTTATAATAATAAAAAAACGTTGTTCGGGATTGGATATGTGCCCGGTTGTCGATAGGCTTGCAACCTATAACA
>NJDD01000254.1:457219-491320 GCA_002245505.1 Calephelis nemesis
TAAAAAAACGTGATCATAAACTAAAAAACCAATTAAAATCAATACCCAAAAAATCAAAACGAGTACTAGGTACATACTTATTTAAAAATAGTTGTCTGTTTAGTAGATTTTGCACAGATAACATCTAGTCTAGTCTACTTTAAAGTATTTTTAAGAAGACTTTATAGTAGAGATTTCATAAAAATAATTTATCGGCCATTCCGAAATTTATTGAAAATTATTACTCTTACTCAAGCGCCTTTGATTTACTTAAAACCTAAAAATTCTGAAGTAAAAGTTACATTATGCTACGTTAAGATACTTGACGAACGATTCGCCAAAAAAATTGTGCGCTAGAAATATCCGAATATCCGGAATAATAAGATCAAACAGTTTATAAATACAAAATGTATTCGGCTGTTGCCAGCAAATACTGACTCACCAGAAAGACCAAAAATATACAAAAAAACTTAGAAGATAATTGGTAATCCCCTATTTGGAATATGTTGCTTAAATAGTTGTACTTGCTTTCGTCTATTTAAAGTCGTGTATAATTACTATTACCTAATTAACATGTTCACCAATACATTGTAATCTTATAAAGATGTTTTTGCTTTTATGAATGTAATTACAGTCCAAATGTAGGACATGCTTTGCAATTAACTAATAATCTAATAAATAATTGCAGATATTAATATTGCGTACTACTACGTACTAGTGGAACATTCTAGACATTAAGACTGCTAGGATTGATGCTAATGTTATTGATTTCGATCGTATTCCGATTTTGAGAGAAAGCATTGAAACTTCCGCAAGCAAAAGGTTTAACGTTATTACCCTTATAGGAAACTGATACTCTTATAATAAATAGGGAACTGGTACATTACCGGTAAAAATCAAGGACACGGGTCTCCTGATAATAAGAAACAACGGTGGCCTATGACCAACAAAGATGTTACTGGTGCGTCGCTGTCCTGCGGCTAGAATATTAGACCTATTTTGCAAGTCTGACTATCTTACCCTCCGGGCCAGAATAGGAAAGAGTCATTATGGCGGCAGGAACAGGCATAAAGTCAGATCCCTGCCCGGGCAAATTGGTGCACCAGTGTCACTAGTGCAAATTGGAATTGGAATGGAGTGGAATAATTTCGTAGTAAAACAAAATTCGTCTGCTTCTTTGCCTTCTCATCCTATAAAAAAGTAGCTTAAAGTGGAAATATCTATAACACGTTTACATACCCAACATGAGGCTTCCAACTTTTATTCCACAGGGAAAAATCATTTTAAGCCTGGGTACACCGTTATCGAGCATAATCGTATTAGGTACGTGAAATACAGAAAAATCGCCTAAACTCGGCGAGCATATAAAGGAGTCATATTTTAACACAAGGTATCCTCTACTCTGTTTGTTATTCATAGACGTCATTATCAATTTTAAACGACGTAATTTAGATAGGATTCGTTGCAACATCGGGTTTGATTTGATTGACGAGCGGGAAGTCGGATTGATAGTAAAACATACTGTCGGTGCATTTGCAATAACCTTGACCATACACGTGGATCAGTGCGTTGCGACGGCTGGACCGCCTTATTTCTATATTTATGGTTTATTCTATTCTGTCAACGGTTTCGCATGCGAAGGAATATCTTTCAGTCGCCGTGTATATACATAACTTTATAGTTTTTTTGACGAAGGTATGTAGCGACCCTGACTCTCCTATTGGAAGAACTTGCAATGTAATGCTGTATTTTATCGGTACAATCAGAATAAAAAATGTGTGCGTGTACTAGCGTACACTCATAAGAAGTGAAGAAGTGAAACTTCTTTATGACGTTATTTTCAAAAAATAATTTACTATATGCAACTTTACAGAAATTGGTTAAATAATGTTTATTGCCAATCCCTACTCCGCTAGAGAAAGTCACTAATCTTCGAATCACGCGTGGTAGGGATAAGAACAAAGATGGCGCGTAACGGAAAAATGTGACGCGTAACGAAAAAATGTTACATTAATTTTTTTTCCAACCCCGATAAAGAAGTTTCACTTCAATACCTAAATAGAGTTATATAATTCCAATAAATTGGTACAGTTAAAGGAACCACACGTATTTAGAATTTTATTTGGTAAAACACGAAATTTAACTCATACTTACTAAGCACTAAACCATGGGGGCAATTGAATTTACGCGACTTAAGTTAGTTAATATATTTCATCTAAAAGCATAAGTTATGTACATCTAGTGTCGTTATAAAACTGTATCACTATTAATTAGAGGCAGATTGTTGCAAAGTAGAATGTTACGTTCGATTTGGAAAATAAGCGTGGTCCAGCTACTTTGACACACGACAATTATGTAATTATGAAGCTATAGTAATAATTTAGCATTGTTTCGTCGTTTCTTATATTTATAACGAAAGTGATCTTTCCGAGTTACTTTTTCCATAACATATTCCATTTGTGGACACAAAGATCTTTTACAAATTTATTATGATTTTGTTAAATTTATAAATACTTTTAACACAGTAAAACTGCAAAAAACTACTCTTATTTCATCTTCATCGTGGTACGTAAAAATTATGCATTATGAAACATAATCAAATTTTTGTTTAACATTGGAAGACAAACAAGCAGACGGAGTTCCTGATGGTAAAAAATTCTCGCCGCTTGAGACACCAAAGGTGGTAATAGTACGTTGCCAACCAGAGGCCGGAATGTTAGGCCTCGATCGAAAGTAAGTTAGCCGGCTACCTTACCATACGAACCGGAACACGTCATGACGTTATGGCGGTAGGAATAGGTAAGGCGGTGGTACTAATCCGGGTGAGTCACTGCGAAACTCTACCACCTAGTAGGATGTCACGGTGTTAATGACGGCAAGCCTATGCTCGCCTTTTACAAGCTGCCTGGCACAGGAAGGCAGATGGTCTATTCTACAAAGGAGCCCGGACCAACACGGGGAAAATAACGTGCATGATAATATTATTGCGATACTTTTTTGTTAGGTTATCTAAAATAACAAGTGAGCAAGTAAATGTAATGATCATCAAAACTTTAACTTGCTCTGAAAATTAAAAAAAAACTTTTTTTTCTCGAATTACTATTATGTCGCTAATCTCGCGGCTTTTACAACTTTTCTGGACTTTCTATTGGTTACAATAGTTAAAACATTAACAATAATAATTAGTGATGTGCCAACTAATGACCTATCCTAGTTACTTTTTCATGGGATGTACTACGTCTTTTATAATTTTAGTATATTGCTATATATTTCAAATGTAAATGTGGTCCAGCTGCTCTAACGCACTCGGTTTCTACATGTTCATTATATACAACGATTACCAGTGACCCGAGTGATCCGGGCGCAGATCATTGTTTGTAACCATTTGTAATTAAAATGATACTATTAGTAAAACATTAAGTAGGTGCAATTTAAAAAAAAGACGTATTAATTGGTAATAAGTATATATAGTAAAACTGATGCTTGCCCGTTTAAGATATTGGGAGGCCGACACACTTTGGATATATACACCTAAGACATTGTACTAATTTAAACAGTAAATATCTATGAATATATACATGATGATTTATTATTATTTACATATTTGCTGTAGATAACATTAATGAATTATACACATACAAATGAAGATACCAGTCGATAATAACGATAGCTTCACGACAGAATTATTATCAAAATCATATTTTAAAGCATATTATCACAATCACAATGTCTTGGCAGGAAATATGTCATTTTTTTTATTTTTATGTGAGAGATCAGCGAGTCACGAATCTCCTGATGGTAAGAGTTAACCGTGGCTTACACATATCATAGATGTTACAAGTGCGTCGCTGCCCTGTAGCCGGGATGTAATAATAAATTGCATATTATGCAAATCTACTGGCTACACTACCCTCCGGGCCGGAACAAGAAAGATTCATTATGACGGCAAGAATAGGTAAAGCGGTGGAATGGTACCCGAAAAGTTGCTGCCAAGCACTCTATCACCAGTGGTTATGTTAGTAATTACCTACTATTTTATATGTAGTGATATATTATGAAAAATTGCCCCATTTCGCGTGGTTATGGCATCACGCCCGAATGGATGAACGAATTTTGCTCGCACCTTTTTTATTGTTAATGTCAAACGACACGAAGATCGCCGAGTAGGTAGGCTAATATTAGTACATAAATCATGTAAGTAAAGTTCGCTGAAAGTGCAGCAGTTGCTAAGCGGCAGTACAATGTACCAGGTCGGCCATACAAGCGTAAGGTGAAATTCAAACACAATCCAAAAATAAGTATGGAAGCAATGCAATCGGAACCACTCGCTGGCGACCAGCTATAAATCTAAACTAAAGTACGTCCATTATCTAATGATTGTGGACGATTGGACCGGCTCCAACTTATACGGTAAGTTGGTTACCACCTCGATTTATCCCAATCCGAATCAAACTATCACATCAAGATAATCATTACACCTAAATGAGTTATTTTTTTAAATATATTATCGCTTCTGTTGTCTAGCGGTTCAGTTGTCAGACTTGTCTGCATTAGGTCCCGGGTTCGATTCCTGGGTCGGGCAACAAAAAAATTGTGTTTTTTCAATATTCCAATAAAAAAACGTTGCTAGGGATTGGATATGTGCCCGGTTGGCGATAGGCTTGCCACCTATCACATTGTGGGACTTTATTGTCTTTGGCTAGTCGTGGGTGCCCTGATTGTTCCTCTGCTTACCGCTTCGGAGATATGGGCGTGAAGATACTTTTTATTTTTGGTCGTACGAGCTTGTTCCACAGGATGTATTTCGTTACCCGGAAAAGGATATAGGCTACTTTTTTATCACAATCACTGCATGGATTCCTGTGAGTGATCGAAATAGATGGCAAGCTTAGTATCTATGCTTTATTGGTAAATGTTAAATAAATATTTTTATCATGGTAAATTCGCGATCTGCGTTGATTACTTAAAAATTAAACGGGCATCGTCTTATCGTGAGAGGTTAGCAAGCAAGTACTATCAAAAAAGTTAATTTATTCTATCCTAGCTCCTCCAGAAAGCCCAAGAACCTGCAGACGTTGTTGAAGACCTCTGGGCGTGAACTTAAAGATCCGAAATGCTTAATACGGTAGTTTGCTCTTGCATTCGATGATGACGGGTGGCTGCTGCTTTTGTCTCCTTGCAGGCTCTGCACTGGAGGGTGTCAGTAACACCCGCAAAAAGGTGCTTTTAAAAACAACATATTATGCTGTAATTGCTCCGGTTATGAGACAGAGGTGTCCTCTACTGGTCCCAAGTGACGTCCGAGAGAATTATAAGTTTTCCTTCACATGAACTTGTTTTGTTTTGAGTGAGTGGTGATATGAGCTTATTTATGTCTTTAACTCAGAGGGTAACCACCTTGATGGATAGGGAGCGGCGAGTTCTTGTCATCGTGCTCTACTCACAACGAGAAAGCTCCTTCACTGAGCTATTCCCACGAGAATTGCTAGGACCGTTATTCTTCAGCAGAGTAATGTGGTTGCACTTGCCAAATCTGTTTAGCTTTTCATGACACTCGTAATTAAGCTTGAAGTGAATTATTACATTTCAAACCTAGAAGTACCGCCCTGCTATCTGTTAGTATCCTAATCTATCGATTAGTGGTCTTCGTAACAACGATAGCTTGGGTCGTTAATGTTATTCCGACGTATTCAGCTTGGAATCAATGTTGTGTATACCAAAAGACCATGTTAATTTACGTTGAAGTCCTCTTGCCCTGAACCCCATTTTTATTTAGAGCCGTCATCGCCATTAAGATCTCTTTAATTTTTGAGTTTCAGTTCTAACTACTAGGTAACTCCAAATGTTCTTGGTTTTTTGTTCCATTTTAGTGCGAAAATCTTTATGCGGTTCACATAATATAACGAAGTACCTACTAAGTTTCACTGTATAGTTACGATATGAAAATCGGTTGGGCAGTTTTTGGGTACAGGAGTTACAAACAAACAGACAATTTTTCGCATTTATGATATCAATAGGATAACAGAATAGGATAGGATCAACTCCGGCTTAATTAGTTTATTTCGTCATTTATGATTTGGATAAATAAAAATAGCACTAACATACATAACAAGCACAAGAAAATGGCTACAAAGAACTTAATAAGCAAAAGTTTCTTAGTATTACGATTGATACAAATTACGCTCTAAGAACCTTTATGAAGAGCTCATTAAAATCCACATTGCAAATTCTACATTGTAAAGTAATATAAAAAACGTCTCTAATTTTATTTTAAATGTCACTTATCAATGTTTTTATGTCTTGTGTATTTCACTGATCTTTGTGGGCTAGCTTCAGCTCATTGTTCTGGCTAGCATTATAGGTATATCTGCTTTGTCAATCTTTCGGCAGTTTAGAAATTCAAAATCAGGTTCATATATAAATTTTATTTTCAATTTTTAATTGCAGTTAATATCTGCGATTTGTCTGCGGTCATAATCATCATCATCAGCCGAAGGATATCCACTGCTGGACATAGGCCTCCCCCAAAGAGCGCCACACGTCACGGTCACTAACCGCTTGTATTCAGCGACTCCCCACGACTTTGACTAGGTCATCAGTCCACCGGGTGGGAGGTTGACCAACACTACGTCCTTCGGTGCGAGAACCTTTCTTCCCCAGCGGTTATCGGTTCTGCGAGCAATGTGGCCTGTCCATTGCCACTTCAACTTTCTAACTCTCTGAGCTATGTCGGTTACTCTCGTTCTCTTGCGGATCACCGAATTACGGATCATATCTCGCAGAGAAACACCGAGCATAGCTCTCTCCATAGCACGCTGAGCGACTCATAATAATCCGCGATGATTTTGGCATCAGGATTAAAAGTGTACTCCAGATCACAATCTTTAATTTTTTAGCGATATGCATGCGAATCAGTCGAGCAATTTTAGTATATCAGGGTAACAAACAATTATATACATCTTTCACATGCAGTGCACTTCTATTTTGTTACACTTAACACTCTCCAGATGGCTAAAATTGTAATAATATATTTAGATATATTATTCATTCATTCATTCATTATATTATAATATTTGCACACCAATATATGATAGAATATGTTGATATACTTAAACATTTTTGTAACATCTCACTTACACAAATATTCCGCAAATAAATAAATTTCTTTCTTTCTTTTACAAACAAACAAACAGGCATAATTTTAAGAATATGTGAGAGTTAGGCATCCCAGTAATTAAATAACATTACATACTACAGATAGAGCTTTTACGATTTTGGTACAACTAATTACTGTACAATCACTTATGCGTTAATACAAGGCAATACTAACGAAGTAAAAGATAGTGCAATCACATTTTTTGTGAGAAATTGCAACTGTGTGCAAAGTTTCGCAGCGACTCGCCCGCATTGGTACCACCGCCTTACCTATTCCTGCCGCCATAACTTCAATTCTTGCCATCAACGTGTTCTAGTTCGGAGGGTAAGGTAGGCGGTAAACTTAATTTTGCTCGAAAACTAGCGTCCCGACCTTCGGTTGGCGACGCATCATTACCACCTCTGGTGTCCCTAGGCGGTGTGAATTTCTTACCACAGGAAATCCGCTCAATATCATAAGAAAAATTACTTATTTGCGGAATATGTGTGTTAAAATGTTGTTACAAAGATATTTAAGCATAACAACATATTCTACCACATCGTAGTGTGCAAATATTTAATTAAATTTATAGAATTTACATTTTAACCTTTAAATCACAGCACTTATTTCTATTTTTTAATAAATATTTTATTTATATGTTTACATGTAATATTATAAATAATTTTAAAGGTAGATTAATTTTAATCGTATCTACTGTACACATCGACCACACATCCCAATAGACGCCGCATTGAAGGCAACCAGTTTCTGTCAACACATAAGTGTAATTGTTCTTATGTAGCTTATGACTTAAAAAGATATGAACAGTAACGACCAGACTTGTGACCTGTAAACATTGTCGCGTTATTGTATAAAAAAAGTTAAAAGTAGATTTAAAAATGACTGTTTGTTCAATTAAATGGTACGGTAAAGACAGCCGCACTTCAATTTACCGAAAAGATGGTAAAACTTTCCGTTGGTTGATTAAAAACAATAACATTCATAATTACATTTTAAATTAATTTTGATGTTTATCGGAGTTCATCATATACTGGACGGTCATTGTTAGATGCGTGTTTATATCCCTTTCTTACACATGTGATTTTTAAGCTATCACTTTCGTTTGCATACAGCTAGTGATGGACTAATGTGCAAATCTATTTTATCGACATTTTTATTTATTTACCCTCAATAGGATACCGGTCTTGTACCGGTACTGTATGTTGGTATTTTTGTATTTTATCGATAAATTTAAGCACTGACAGAAACAATTAAAAACTTATTACTTTACGTACTTGTGAGTTGGCTACTGGATAGTGCTCTTTTTTATGTGAGTAGTCAGCGAACAAGTACACGGCTCTCTTAATGGTAACAGATAATGATGGCCTATATATACCATTGACGGTACAGGTGCGTTTCTGTCTTATGGTCGGTATGTAAGGCGTTTTGTGCAAATCCACTGGCTTCCCTACCCTCCGAATCGGAATGTGACACTGTCATTTTAGCGGCAGGAATGGGTAAGGTGGTGCATAACTACCCAGGGAAGCTGCTGCACACCATTCTATTGACCAGTTATCTTGTTGACAATTACCTGTTTTACCTGTGCTCGCCTCTTACGAGGTGCCTGGCAGAGGGCAGGTGATCTATTTCAGTCAGCAGACCCGGACGCGGTACTGAACTAAACGCGGTAGAGGGCGCTGTTATATGTCATTGAATAACTCATAAATATTTGAGCCGATTATAATGAACTCTTTCACTTGAAATAATGCACTTGCATTAGGTGGTTATCTGGGTGATATAAATTCAACACTGGTTCCGATAGGCGGTGTTGCGATCAGTATGCCATAAATCTTTCAAAGGGCTGAGACAATTTTGAAACTAATTTGTTTACAGTATTTTGACGATATTCTGTAGTTCAGGTGAGAATTACTGGAATTAATAAAAACAATGCAATTTGATAAGTATGTCATTTATATCAGGTATCCACAAGATAATAAAATAAGAAATCTAATTTGGTTTAAAGAAACCAGACGAGAGAATTGGTTTCCGAATTCCAAATAAAGGGTATTAATTCTCAATATTTTACAGAAGATTGTTTTATCGCCTCTGTGGTCTAGCGGTCCGGGTGTTGGACTTGACTGCATGATGTCTCGAGTTCGAATCCCGGATCGACCAACAAAAAGAAAATTGCATTTTTCCAATTTTCTAATAAAAAAAATGTTGGTCGGGATTGGAAATGCGCCCGGTTGGCGATAGGCTTGCCACCTATCACATTATGGGACTTAGTGTCTTCGGCTAGTCGTGGGTGCCCTGGTTGTGCTCTGCCTACCTCTTTGGGGATATGGGCGTGAAGATAATTTTTATTGTTGTATTCACTTTACGCCACTACTGCTTCATGACAATGCTAAAATACATACTGCACAACAGACGACTTCTCAATTAGAAGAGCATCAATTGGAATGTAAAAAGCATTCACCTGAACCTAACTCCAACAGATTACCATTTTTTAAAATTTGAATAACGTTTAGCAAAAGAAAAAAATCAATTTCGAGGGGGCAGTCCAAACCACGTTCTAAGATTTTATTCCCGTTCGAATGGTTTTTTAGTAGAGGGATCAATGAATTGCCTACGAGATGGCAAATATGCATAGGAAACAATGGTTCATGCTTTGATTAAATAAATAAATTACATTAAATATATTCGACTTATGTTCCTCCCTGACAAAACGCCAATTTCAGATGTAAGGACCTAATATATTCAAGTACAGATATTACTCTCAACCGCAAAAATGTGTGACCTTGAGACGCTGAGTTGCATAGCTGCGATATAACGTGCAATAACAAAATGCGATATAATCCGTTATAACGTCGCACTTTATAAAATAAAAATAAGCATATCGATAAAATATATTGTTTGTATTAAATATGTCTCATCCCTAACCTTACATATCTTTTTATGAATATGACGTGTTGTCATTGCTAGGGCCAATAAGAAAGCAGTGCCTCACCTCCCCGCACCTCAGCTATTTGCCAGAAGTGTTTCAAAGCAAAATTATAAAGAATAGGCGTCTATTGGGATGTGTGGTCGATGACTGTACACTACCACCGTTTCCAATCCTAGCCAGTAGAAGAAACGACAAAACAAACACCCCAGCAACCAGGCTTATTACCTATATGCCTTCACTACCACCGTTTCCAAACCTAGCCAGTCAGGAGAAAAAACGGCGAAACGAACTCCTTGACAACCATGATACCTTTACTTAAATTAAGTTTATTAAAAAAAAAATAGTGTTACATATTTATGTTTGTCTGCAAGAAAACTGATTGATACAAATTTAAAGATGACACAGAGTGCAGTCACAGTGACACAGGATATTGTACATAACATGTAATATACGGGACAGGTTCATATCATACGACCTCATGTAACAGAGGTCTGTACTCATCCCTATAATCGTAACTTTGTACTATCTTTACTTTATGCTCCATATACAACGTTGTATTGTCAATAACTTATAAGATGCTGTTAACTTATCATACCCTGGTAGTTGCATCGAACAAATACACCTCTGTTATTTTTGAGTTTTATCACTATTGATACAGTTAAATGAATGGTTTACATTGATAAGTCACCTTGTTACTTTTTTACTATTACTAGACCGCCAGTTTAGAGGTTAGCGTAATTCTCCCGATTATTTACTAGGTTCGGGTTCAACTCCGGACATGGATGTAATTTAAATACTCAGTAATTTCTTTTTCTTTAGGTTTTGGCCTATAACGTTAGTATTTTGCCATTATTCAAGTAGAAATTTACATCAAATTTTAAATGAATTATAATTATTTATCAGTCATAAGTCGTCAGTAAGTCATGTCAAGCTCTTGGGTAAAGCGGTAGCCTAATTACTCAAGCTCATGTAATGAGATTTGGCGGCAAAGAGGAAATACACGATACGTTAATTTCTTCATGATTATTTCATTTGTGCACTTTCACTGAACAAAATTGTACAAAATGTTACCAAAACTGACTATTTCACTCAATGTAAACACGAAATTCAATAATTATGAAAAACTTCGACCATCTTTTCTCTCGATGGCGCCAAAAAACTCATTCAATAGTTAATTACTTATTTATAGGGCTGAGCAACAGTTGTTACAACAATATTATCTAACTTATCTGACAATAAAATGAAAAACGTGATATTTATTGCCAGGAGAAGGTTCACCTGAACAAGAATACTATTCATAGTGAGGACGTCTGTCGGCTCAGCTAGTGTGCTTATAAAAATAAATCTCTATATTTCTTTGTCGACGCAAAATGTGTGAACGGAGAGAACGTTTTGGAAATTCTTTTTTTATTGTCAGAATTTGGCTAATACGAAAGAAAAAAAAGTATAGAAACATTAGAAAATTTAAGAAAACTTATCGAAAATGCAAATTTTACGTAACTGTCAGTTGGTTAAGATAGAATAACGTCTCCCGGGTTAACTAGTTAGTATAATGGTAATTTATATATGGAAAAAAATTTATCGCCTCTGTGGTGTAGCGGCCCGGGTGTTGGACTTGACTACATAAAGTCCCGGGTTCGAATCCCGGGTCGGCCAACAAAAAGAAAATTGGATTTTTTAAATTTTCTAATAAAAAAAAATTTGGTCGGGATTGGAAATGTGCCCGGTTGGCGATAGGCTTGCCACCTATCACATTGTTAGTGTCTTCGGCTAGTCGTGGTTGTGCCTCTGCCTACCACTTCGGCGATATGGACGTGAAGATCCTTTTTTTTTATTTTTTTTATATATAAAAAAAAACATGACAATAATAATGACGATATCTATGAGCAAAAGCTTCCTCTTACCGTTAAGGAAGCATCCCATCCAACGTTATCGAAAATTTTAAAAACGGCCTACATGCGATGGATTAATTATTTAAGAAATTCTTGCTATTTGGATGAACTTCATTTCACCCGTTCAGTTTCTATGGGAAAAAATAAAAAATTGTTATTCCTTGTTTCCTCGCATTTAAACAGGAAAAAATTTTTTATGTCCGTCTCCTGGTTCCAAGCTACATCCCCAACAATTTTCAGTCGATTTGACTGAGTTAAGCCATTATTGAGTTATAAATAGTGTAACAAACATTACTTTCTCTTATACATATATATATATATATATATATATATATATAGATTATAACAATATTGAAAAATCTTAATTACTCGAGTAATAATTACCCGCTAAGTGTCTGATAACCCTAAGTCGGCGCTTGCAAAAAAGTTGCATGCAGTGCTTATGTCTCCATAAATGTCAGTAATATTACACAACCTAGAAGCTAATTATCTGTAATGCCTTTTTATACGAATGCTCGTAATAAAACTTACATTGTTTCTATAGTCTATATAAAAAAACCCAGCAATTTCCTTACATTAGACATTTTTGCGTGTATGCTCACTTCACTGGTTATTTTTAATGGGAGCTTACAAAACTGTAATAATAATTTGTACGTATAATAATTATAGGGGGGTTCGTAGTACCTGTAAATTAGATCCAAAATGAATTCACGCTTTGGTGTGTTCTACTTCCTTCGATATTATCGATTGTTTCGTTTTGTTGAATAATCAAACAAGTTAATTACAAATACTCATTTCTCATTTTTTATATAATGTAAAAACAGGCAAACGATAGTTATGTAAACAGCCACTGTTAGGATTCAATTTGTTACATGTTGGCATTTTAAGAAAAGATTATTCTACTTTAGCCATTACAGTGGTTACACAATGTTTAAACTTTAAACCAATGTCAAAAAGGGTGGATTTATCTGTGTGTTTTTTTGTTATGTCTGTTACTATTGCTTGGTTTATTAATGGGTTTTAATGAGAAAAGGTAGGTTTTTCATCTGAGGTGGTCCTATATAAATTTCATTAAAATCCATGCAGTGGTTTTTAAGTAACATTTAATAATAACCACTTTTGGCATATTTAAAAATCAGATTATCAGTTAAGCTTGGTTCCCATAATCCACTAACTGTCATCGGTAAATATGTATATCCATTGGTAGTTAGCCGAAAAGTAATGAAGCTTTGCTCATAGCTGTTTCGAGTTAACAGTCGATAACGAACGACCGTAGTTACATTTTTACTTTTCGTGGAAAAACTACCATACGTAAGTAAAACGACTCGTTTCTTAAATATAGGAACCGGGCATTAGTCAGTACAGTTAAATTACATTACCAGTAAGATCTAAGAAAACAAATAAGCAGATGGCCTTCTAGATGGTAAGACGCCTTCGCCTTTAGACGTCATAAATATTACTGGTGCTTCATTATCTTGAAATGAAATAAAATTAAAATTTATTTATTTACTTGCGAAATATGTTTGTTTAAAAGTTGTTACAAAATACTTCTTTATTCTAGCACATTGCGGTAAATATTTAATGAACTTGTTCATATAGTTGTATTATAACATTAATTAATCAAAAATATATTTATGAATTAAAAAAAATATTTTAAAGAGTCTCCGAAACCGGCGTGTTTGTATGAAAAGGGTAATGAATGTGGATGTCAAGTCTGCCAGGATCGTTTGTCACTCGAAGAGTACCGACATACATATCCGGTAAGGATTTGGCGTGACTTTGTAACCGTCACTAACTAACCGAAAACAGAACGTCAATAAGTAGATTTATTCGTCATTAATGCCCGGTTCCTATAATCAACGAATCGTAATCCGTCAGCTAAACCATTCGTAGTTTGTTCAAAATTAACGGAGCGTTACCAATATTTTCAAAAAATTTTTAGAATCAATAGTCGGAAACAAGCAACCGTTGTTAGTAATCTTACTAAGCGTCAAAATACTACCATCCGTAATCAAAACGACTCGTTTTTTAAATATAGGAACCGGGCATAAGCGTACAAAATGCTACCATCCGTAATCAAAACGACTCGTTTTTTGAATACAGGAACCGGGCATTAGTGGCAACGCTTTGATGATATTTTGGAAGTGTAACCGGTGAGCTTAATTATTGTAACCAAAAGTATTTCCAAAGTAGTAAAGTACCAGACCTATAAAAAGAGAGACCATACCTGTTCCTATCGCAATTATGTCAATGCTCGCCATTGTCGTGTTTCGTCTCCGCGAGCAGTAGAACAGTGTCTGTTACCATAAGATGAGCTTCTGTGTTATTTACGAGTATGTAAGTACAATCATTGCTTAAAACCGTGTGTTTACAATGAAATCCTACCAACTGCCGACGATGGAAGTTTACATTCCAATGCAAAATAAATTGATCAGTTTATGTTTTTGTGCGAGACTGCTGGGGCAAGTTTTTTTTTATTTTTTATTGAGGACTTTTAGCGTTCGAACACTTAATGGTAGTAAATTATATGTGAGGCTCATGTTATTAATCGCCACCTATTAATTTAAAATTTATAAAAAAATACTCGCGATTGTCGTGGCTTTGTTTATTTTTTTATGATAATGGAAGGCAAACAAGCAGACGGATTTCCTTATGGTAAGAAATTCACGCCGCCTAGAGACACCAAAGGTGGTAATGGTGCGTTGCCAACCTGAGGCCGGGATATTAGGCCTCGCGCAAAAGTAAGTTTACCGGTTGCCTTACCCTCCGAACCGGAACACGTCAACGGCAAGCATTGGACATTATGGTGGCAGGAATATTGGCGGTGGTACCAATCCGGGCAAGTCGCTGCGAAACTCTACCACCTACTACTCCATCTATACTACTGCTAATATAAATGCGTGTGTTTATTTGTTTGCATGTCCTTTTAAGCTGCAACGGAGTAATGTCATATTATTTTTATGTGGAGAAAGTTAGGTGGTTGGGGAGTGACATAGGCATGTGAATTAGGACTTATCTAAATCAACCCTGTTATCTAAACAGGTTTCTTATCCTTAAGTCTTAACGTAGGAAAGCTACATAACTTTCCCTGGGATTTAGGATTTGTACAAGTATTTTTGTTAAGCAAAAATCGATGCGAAATTCAGGTGTCTGGTAGTTGTTGTATTTAGTATATATTTGTATATATATTTGTGTTTAGTATAACTAGCATTCCGCCCGCGGTTTCGTCCCCGTGGAATTCCCGAGGAAGCATTTAATTATTCTATCACCCAAGTCAGCTCATACCCTGTCTGTGTACCAAATTTCATCAAATACCGTTCAGTAGTTTATGCGTGATGACGGACAAACATCCAAACAAAAAAACTTTCACATTTATATTATTAGATTAAAGGCAAATAAGCAGACGGATCCCATGATAGTACATTAACAACTGCTAACGATGTTAATGGTGCGTAAAGTCTGAAAGAACAATCAAAGAAGCAATCACAATATGACGTAATGTCTAAAATGATCAACTATTTAACTTGCTGTGGGTTTCTAAAAGGTTTGTTCAAAACCATTTGAAAATGCTTTGAGAAACACAAATTCTCTGATGATTGCTCGATAATCAGCTAACCAAAAGTGAAATTTTGTTCAGGTGCCATTGAAACCGAAGTCATGTTAAACAGCAATTATCAAGAGATAAAACGGAAATTAAAATTGATTGGCTTTTTGAAAAACGGGATCACATATAATACTACTGCATGATTTCATTTTCTCATTTAACTTTAAAGCTGCACCCTACGGCCTATAGTTTCAAACATTGACGTTATGCTAGCATGAATATTTATGTCGGAATAGTGTCACCTACTCATAGTCACGGTGTTAGTGGCGTATTAATAGATACTAGCTTCTGACAAACTGCTTGGTAGGTGAACATTGGACTTGTTACTAAAGGAATTAACGTATGTTCTTTAAAGTAGTAGTAATAAATCAATATATATAATATTGGCTCTATGGTCTAGCGGTCCAGCGTCGGACTTGACTTCTCGAGGTCCCAGGTTCGATTCCCGGGCAAGGCAACAAAAAAATATAAAAAAATGTTTATTTTCAATTTTGTAATAAAAATAAAGTTGCCCGGGTTTGGATATGTGCCCGGTTGGCGATTGGCTTGCCTGACAGGTGGCATTGTAGGATTCAGTGTCTTCGGCTAGTCGTGGTTGCCTGGTTGCGCCTCTGCCTACATCTTCGAGGATATGGGCGTAAAGATACTTAAAGAATAAATTATTTCTTATTTAGAAAAGAGTAGGTACTTTGCTCTATACGGCACGTGAATGGTTTTTTTTTAATAACAAACTCGTAATGTAGCAGGAACTGATACATTTAATTTGCCAAATTATTTTTTATCTAGTAATCTAAACAATAGCAGAAAAACATTTGTTATTCATAGTGTCACTGGTAACAGATGGCGTGGTAATATATAAATTACTAAAGTGGTTCAAGTTAAATAAAACGTGTTAGGTGAAATCTATTATCCGCATTTAACTTGAACTACTACGAAATGTTTGAACTTTGACACGAATCCTCAAAATGTGTTATTTATTACATTTAAGAGTGATTGGGTAACACATGAATATCTATGTGTTGGAGTACCAGAAACCCATACTTGTTATTATTTGTGTGACAGTCTGTCATTCCGCCTGTCTCTTTGTCGGTCTGTATGTCACGCTTCCTCAGAAAATCTTAATTCAATCCTTCACTTTCTCTTTTTATTTTATTTATTTTATTTTATTTTAATCTTTATTGTACACCATATTTCCATATGTTATACAAAAGGCGAGCTTAATGCGCTAACATTCTCTACCAGCCAACCTTTGGACCAACAGAAAAACAACAATGCAGGTGCTTGAAACAAATGATGACAACTATAATACAACCACAGTGCGTAAATCTACTAATATAATGTGCGTAATCTACTTATGTGTACACTTATGTGCCTGTTAGAAGTAATTTACGAGTGTGTTTCTTAAATGAGAACTTTGATTGGGATTGTCTTATGTGAGGAGGAAGTTCATTCCAGAGACGGGAGGCTTGTATACTAAATGAATTAGAAAGGAAGTTGGTGCGATGCGACGGTATGGAAAGGGTACGTGAATTAGACGATCTTAATTGGAGGTTATGGGTATCTGTGAGAAAAATGAATTTTGACTTAAGGTAGGCGGGGGCGCTATTATCAAACAAAATAGTAAAGAGCATGCATAATAAACGTAGACGTCGCCGCTGCGAAATGGTAAGCCAATGGAGTTTATCACGATACATAGAAATGTGACCAAACTTACGCAAACAAAAGATAAACCTAATTGCGTTGTTGCGTTTTACTCTTGGTGCGACAAACCTACGTTTCCCTTCATTACTACTTATGTGAATTATGTGACTTATGTGAATCCTAGGTCACCCTCTACCTCTCTCTCCTTCCATTCTGTCTTTATATCTGCCTGCCTGTCTGTCTGTCTATCTGGCTGTCACGCTTTCATAGCAAATCTCCATTCCATCCTCCAGTTTCTCTTTTTAATCTTGGTGCCATACGACACCCACGTTAACCCTGGGTCACCCTCTACCTTTCTCTCTTTCCATCTACATGTCACATTGAACATATATTATAACAATTATAATGAATTTCTATATTATTACAAAAACAATTGTTTATGGCAAACCAATTCCTCAACAAACATAAGGTTATTCCAATTCCCTTAAAATCTTCGATAGACTAATTTCGGACCAGACAGCATTGTATTATGGGGTATTAGTTTCCGATAACATCGGGCCAGTAATCACCGGGTTCACATATTGCGAGGGCCTGCATTTATTATTGCATACATCAATATTAAATCCATTTTAGCAATATATCGTGATGGAGTATCTTTTAAAAATGCAAATTTTTAATTTATGATGCTCCACGGTCATACAAAAAGGTTTAAACACACTGTCGATGTTTCAAGCTTCTGTACGATTAATCGGTAGAAATAAAAAATAAACGGTATAATGAACTTTTTATTTATTATGTTAGAATTGTTAGTGGTTGTGTCATGTTGTAATATTGTTATGATAATGCGTTATTCGTATGCCACTCATTGAACCGGGATCTATGAACGTCCAGATAGTACAAAAAAAGTATCTTCATTACCATATCCCCGAAGAGGTAGGCAGAGGCACTACTAATACACCCACGACTAGCCGAAGACACCAAGTCCCACAATGTGATAGGCGGCAAGCCTATCGCCAACTGGGTACATATCCAATCCCGAGCAACATTTTTTTTGTTGCCCGACCCGGTATTCGAACCCGGGACCTCATGCAGTCAAGTCCAACACCTGAACCGCAAGACCAGTAAGAAAGATAGTAAAAAAAACTAAAATTTAAAAGGGCTTGTTTTTATTGTACCATTCGGTTACTTTGCTAGTATTAGGTATTACAGGTTTTTTAAAACATATTGACCCTACGTTCGATTCTACTGCTTAATTTTTGCTCTTTAAAATTATTTAAGAAATTACCGCATTATTAACCAGACACTTACGATAACGGAAACTTTTGGGTTATAAACTTTCAAACTTTTCTTGAAGAAGCGTTGTAGAAAACTTGTGCGTAAGATGAGAATTTTAGGTAATAAAATAATAAGAAATATATTTACGCCCTTATCCCCAGAAAGGTAGGTTACAAAGTAACCAGAGCTCTCACGGCTAGCCTCTGATACTAAATCCCGCAATGTATTATGTGATAGGCGGCTCGTAAAAGGCGAACGTAGGCTTACCGTAACTGACATCGTAATATCCTATTAGGTGGTAGAGTTTCGCAGCGACTCACCCGGATTGGTACCACCGCCTTACTTATTCCTGCCGCCATAACGTCCAACGCTTGCCGTTGACGTGTTCCGGTTCGGAGGGTAAGGTAGCCGCTACACTTATTATTGCTCGAGTCCTAACATCCTGGCTTACGGTCGGCATCGCACCATTACCGCCTTTGGTGTCTCTAGGCGGCGTGAATTTCTCATTATCAGGAAATCCTTCTGCTTGTTTGCCTTCCATTATCATAAAAAAAAACAGGAACATATCCAATCCAGGGCAACGCTATCTTTTTGTTATCCTATCCGATGGTCGAACCCGGGGCCTTATAAAGACAAGTCCAAAGCCGGACCGCCAAATCACAGAAGCGAGAAGAGGCACAACCAGGGCACCCAAGACCAGCCGAAGACACTAAGTCCAGCAATGTGATAGGTAGCAAGCCTAACGCCAACCGATATTTTTTTAATAACGAAATTGGGAATGACCAATTTATTGCCCCACCCGGGAATTGAAATCGGGACCTCGTGAAGTCGAACCCACAGAGGCGATTGTTTCTTAATACGTATCATAGATAGCTACTGTAATCAGATATTAAGTCAGTCTTATAATCTCTACTCGAGAAACTTGTAAAATGAATAAGTTCTAGCCATGTGACGGAATCGCTGGATTCTGGGCTGAGCTAATTTAGAATGCAATACCTATATAAAAATAAGGTAATTTATTAAATACGATATTTACAGATTCAATAAGCCTCATTACTACTGACATATTTACACTAACATTAGAATTACAAATGTATAGCCATTTCCAAATTCCTACCGCCACAGAATCAGTATTTGCTATTCTCGTGTTCCTATTTGAAAAGTGCCTAGAGGTTAGAGTGGCCGATATACCTTCTGATATGGTATTTTAGTACGTAATCAAAAGATATTTGCTATGGACGACCCATTAGTATAAAAGTTTCAATGGTGCTGGGTTGCAAACAAACGAATAGAGTATGAAAGGAAATACACATCTAATGACACTAAACATGTTAATGTTGCGTTACGTAGCTACTTGCACAAGTTTACTGACTTATCGTACAAACCGAAGCTCGACCATGATGAGTACCAAAAATATCCTACTTATATTATAAACGCGAAAGTTTGTAAGGATGTGTGTATGTTTGTTACTCTTTCACGCAAAAACTACTGAACGGATTTTCGTGAAACTTTGCAGTAATATAGCTTTGATATCAGAATAACATAATAAGTTAAAATTTATTGGGATTTTTTTTATTTGGTAATAATATAACGATAACTGGCAAGTAAACGCGGACGAAGTCGTGTAACAGCTAGTTCATAAATAAAATTAAAAAGTAACTGTCCAAGAAAACACCAAAATTCTTAAAATAAAGCTAAACAATTAACAAAGTGTAAAACTATCAGACTATGAATAAAAATGAAATTGTGTGTGAAAACTAATTCTATGCAATTGTAAAAAAACATATCGGATTGCAGTAAAATACACCCTGATTTTTTAATCACCATCCAAATTTTAATATGTTGATCTTAAGTGAAAATAATTAAATACTTGTTTTTTCTTTTAGTATCCCTCAATACTAAATATTAAGATATGACATCGCAAAGTCGTCTACAAAATATTGATGTTTATGGTTTTTTTTTTTGAATGACTAATTTGTTGCTAATCTCGCGATTTTATGCAACTTCACCGAGCTTTGTGGGCCGAGCAGAGTGCTCAGCCCGAGACATCATTATTTAAATGCATGGGGCTGTTACCTACAACGCCAGCACCAAGGGTTGTCTCCCGGGAGACCGTACCTCGATTGGTGCTGCGTTCTGGTTACTGGGTGGATTGGAAGGAGGAATATTGGCGGCTCGTTGCCCGGCGTTAGGCGCCGGGCGCAAGAGAGGTCTTCGTCGCCGAGACCGGAGGCGACGGTGTCGTGTAATGTTGTTGTGGTGTGAGTTTGTCGTGTTCCGGTTTGGAGGTGGAGGAAGTAGAGCGTTCGCCACGGTTATTTGGTCCGGAGGGTCCGATAACACGTGGCGGGGTCTTCTATGATTAGGGGGCGCGTTCGCGACCGGTGTGTAGTCACACGCGGAAGCTAACAACGGATTCGGGTGGGCAGCAGTTTTTTCAAAGTAACGTTCGGACAGTTCTTTGAAATGCTGTGCTATCGTGGGTAAATCGAGGTCGCGATGTAGGTCCTCGTTGCGAACGTACCACGGAGCGCCCGTGGCAGTTCGCATGAACCTATTCTGAACAACTTGTAGTTTTTTTAAATGAGTCGGGAAGGTATGCGCGAAGGCTACACTACCGTATGCTAAGATTGGTCTGACACACGTTTTGTAAAGTGTCACTTTGTTACGAAGTGACATTTTACTGTGTTTATTAATTAGATAGTAGAGACGGCTGAGTACGAACTTAGCCTTGTTCGTGACTCGCGTAATATGCGGTTCGAATGACATATTTTTGTCTAGAGTGATCCCTAGGTATTTTGTTGATTTTTCCCAGGGGATCGCTCTGGGGGAATTACCTAATTAAATGTTTATTAGTTAATTTGATAAAATAATATATGTCGTATCCTTTTAAATTACTTCGCAATTGCCACATCTAGGTGGCATTCTTAAAACAAAGACACATACTGGTGGTATTTTTAATAGATCTTTAATAGTCTATAAATCAATCTTTTAGCTCCAAGAGTTTTGGCTAGTTTTCGATGACAACTACCAGTTGGGTTGAATTATTACGTTATTTAAACATATAATAAATCTGTAGAAGGGTCAATTCTGTACATTGAAAATATTGAAAAAATAAATAGGAGGTGTTACTGGATTGATACCAAACCCAAACATGGGATTAAAAAAAAATTGTCTGTCTGTCTGTATGTTTAGGCATCACGTGAAAACTAACTGTTCGATTTCGATGAAACTTGGTATATTTATACCTTATTATCCTGGGCATCAAATGGGATACTTTTTATCCTGGAAAATATTTTTTCAGTTTTATCACGCGAAGAGTGACATCGGCGGCGGCGGGCGGAAGCTAGTGTTAAAATAATATCCCCATTACATCAATTTACATATAACCACAACCTTCCACACAAATCACTACTAATTTGTGAACATCTTTTGGAAGTCCAGTCAACAATTTTTGAGTTTATTTATTCAAACGTACGGTGAAAGCTTAGCGATATGGACCATTAAATTTGAGCTTCTAGGACCACATATTACTAAAACTAAAAGCGAAATATTTATTCATCTACTTACGAAACATATCACTTATGGTGGTTTTATTGATATCATTAATTTACATGTATAAATAGTGAATGCATTAATACACGAGACGATCTAAATCAGATTCAAAAAGACGTATCTATCATTCAAATTATAATGAAGCTTATTTAGAATGAGATATGGTTTAGAATTAATTGGGTTAAATATAGACTATAAAAATAGATACGCCTGATAGTTCTATTACATAAGATTTAAATATGCATACCGTGCGACAATGTAGCGGAGTTGTCGCTATTATTTATTATATTTATTGTAGTGCTTCCTATGTCGTATATTATGATTCGAATGATTTCTATGAACTGTATTAATTTTAGCGGTTTATGCTAAAGAACATTAGAGAACATTTAATGTAGGTAAACCTAGATATTAATGTCAGTCTTATAAATTTGATTTATCCAAATTTACTAGTGGTAGAATGCTATACCTACAGTTCGTAGCCAGTACCATCCGTCTCTGTCGTGTTCAAGTGTAGGGTATTCTCTTATTCACGCCTGGTCTCTCTACTCTCAAAGGGGTAACAACTGCTAAAGTGTTACGATTCCTACAAATCAATTTAACTTCTTCCACGTTGGATATGTTCTCGGTTGGCGATAGGTTTGCCACAAATCACGTTGTGGGACTTAGTGTCGTCGGCTAGTCGCAGGTACCTTGGTTGTGCCTCTGCCTACCTCTTCGGGGATATTATTTTACGTACAAATAGGTCTTCGGGGATATTATTTTACGTACAAATAGGTCGGTTTCGGAGGCTCTCGACAACTTTTATATAATTTACACAAAACCACAACTAAGTATAAATGTAAACCTTCCTCACAAATCACTACTTATTTCTAAACAACTTATGGAAGTCTTTTCAAGCCTCTCGGGCGCACGGCACTATCAAGACGACACTACGACTATATTGCATCTAGAATTTATAATACAGTTAACAAAATATTCAATATCTATCCGCTCACGTACTGGGAAGTAAAAACCAAAATTACAAAATATCTTCAAACTCTCTCATATAATGAGTGTGAAATGCTTGTAGATGAAAAATGGCAGTACATATTTACTCTCACGTAAACACACACACACACACTACATACACTCACGAACTCACACACACATACCTATATGCACACACATGTACACATACATGTATTAATTAAAGTGTATTAACTTTAAAAACTGATTTACTTTTAAAAATTGTAACTACGTCATATAATTATATAAATATTATAATATTAAAGGACTAATAATTGTAATAGTTCAGTGAGAAGAACATACTTCCTCATTGTCCAGAGGTGGGCGTAAATGTCTGCGACACAGTTTTTAACTATAGCACTCGTTTACGTACAAATTGTTTTTGTAAACTAATGTTTTATATGTTCAATAAATCTTTGAAATCTTTGAAAAATCTTTGAAATTTTCGGATTGTAATCAACTGATTTGGTCAAGAAATGTTAAACGTAAGTCTCCCTTGGTACTTATATTCATCCACATTCACATTGTACATTTACCTGCCATGCTTTCCACATGACCGAACAAACGGAGCATACATGCTCTTTTATTGCTTCTTCTTTAACAATTAATTTTTTCAATCTTACTTTCTCTGCGTTCGGCGATTTTCGGAAATGAGTTAATTATTAATTTATGTAGCTTTTATGCTAAAAGTGCATGTCCGTTAAATTTAAGCAAACCAAGTAAAACTGACTTTTTGACATACACAATTTTAAAGTAAAAAAAAGTATCTTCACGCCCATATCCCCGAAGAGGTAAGCAGAGGCACAACCAGGGCACCCACGACTAGCCGAAGATACTCCCACAATGTGGTAGGTGGCAAGCCAATCGCCAACCGGGCACATATCCTATCCCGAGCAACATCTTTTTTTATTTATTAGAAAATCGGCAAAACCGAATTTTCTTTATGTTGCCCGACCCGGGATTCAAACCCTGGACCTCATGCAGTCTAGTCCAACAACTGAACCGCTAGACCACAGAGGCGATAAAATTTATACATTTTAAATAATTGACATTAAAAAAAATAACCCCCATAAAACTTCCATGTAACGGTGCTAGTGACACCAATCGACGCTCGCCTCTTACAACAGAACTATAGAGAATTTTATTGAACAATTGAATATCCTTCTAATATTGTAAATGCAAAAGTTTTTATGCTTCTTTGTCCTTTTTTTGTTACTCCTCGCAAGTACTGCTAAACCGATTTTCATGGAGTTTGACAAACACATATAGGGTAACTTGGATTAACGATTAACAATAAACACATGGGCAACGCCGCGGGCTAGTATAACGTATAATTAAGTAATTAAAAGTAAGTACTATTTTACGATATAATGTAGACTTTATAAGATTATTAACTGATCGTACAATGTTATTTGTTCTTGGCCGTGTTAGGCAATTAGTCAGTTACGACGCGGATACATTTTGTTAGGGATAATGCATACTGGCGGTTGCTATTGCTGAGAATATAGCTCAGGTCAAGAAAGTTCTATCCAACAGTTCACCTTTATAAACACCACTATATGTACCTATCCTAACAGTAAAGCGTCAGTGCTCGCTGTTATCGTATTTTTTATGATATTGGAAGGCAAACAAGCAGACGGATTTCTGGATGGTAAGAAATTCACGCCGCCTAGAGACACCAAAGTTGGTAAATGTGCGTTGCCAACCTGAGGCCGGGATGTTAGGCCTTAAGCAAAAGTAAGTTTACTGGCTACCTTACCCTCCAAACTGGGACTCGTCATGACGTTATGGCGGCAGGAATAGGTAAAGCGGTGGTACCAATCTGGGTGAGTCGTTGCGAAGCTCTACAACCTAGTAGGATGTTAGTGACGGTAAACCTATGCTCGCCTTTTACGAGCTGCCTGACAGGAAGGCAGGCAGGTCTATTCTGCAAAGGAGCCCGGACCAATTTGGTGAAAAACGGTATTGTGGTATACTAATACCACGATGTTGTAGAATGTCAGTGGAAAATGTGTTAATCATCTTAATTCACGAATTGGATTAGTAGTCAACTCTCAACATGTTGTCTAGGAGTCCCACAGTTCAACAGGTAGAACATCGTCTTTTTAGGTTTAGTTCTAGTCTGAGGTGTTTTTTTTTTATAAAAAATAGTATTTATTTATAAATTTTTCGTAACTTTGAAATTCACGCCATTTCAAGAGAAGGTTTGGCGCCATCGTAAATGAAGATGGTAGTAACTTTTTCATTATTATTGAATTTCGTGTTTATATTAAGTGAAATTGGTTAATTTAGGTGGGAATTAAATTAATTTTGTTCAGTGAAAGTGCACAAACGAAATAATCATGAAGAAATTTGTGTATCGTCTATTTACTCGCTGCCGTCAAATCTCACTTAAGTTACGAAGCTACCGCTTTATTCACGACCCTGACCTGACATGATTTTGTACATATTGACTAATGATTGTATTAGAATTAACTAACTTGAAAGTCGTGAAAAACGATCGAGGCCATATTTATAAAAGAAGAAGAAGAGAAGGTATTATGTGAGTTAGGTCTATCTGAATATCTGAATAAATTATTATAGTTTCGTTTCATGGACACATGTTTGAGTGTAGAATTTTGAAATATTATGTTCTTTTTGTTATTTTTTTTAAAACAGAGATGAACGCTAGCATGATGTTAACTTTGTGACGGCTGAAATAGGTAAAAAGACATAACTCAGACACACTCCCATACATACTAATAACCTGTTCTTGCAGCAGGATAATAAAGACATTAGTATCTAATATTATATTCAAGCTGTTTGCCCGCGACTTTGTCAGCGTCAAATACATAGTTGCGATTTTCATAGAAACTTTCTTCCCCTATTATAGAGCTTTGAGGGTTGATGAAAAAAGCCTGTGTTTGAACTCGGATTTGTGGAACATGTAACTCATTAAAATTGATTAAGTAAAAATAATCGGTTACTCGATACTAATAGCGGGCTCCAAAATGTAGGGCGTATGTCATATTACCTTTATTTATGTTTTAATACAGTATTATCTATATATATAAAAATCAATTGCTGTTCGTTAGTCTCGCTAAAACTCGAGTACGGCTGAACCGATTTCGCTAATTTTGGTTTTGAATTATTTGTTCAAGTCCAGGTAAGGTTCAAAACATCAGAAAAAGGAGAAAAAACTTGCGAGAAAACTAAGAAAAACAACATTTTACTTTTTTCCATACAAACTGAACGGGTGGAACGAAGTTCACCGGGACAGCTAGTAGTAATTAATTATCGCCTCTGTAGTCTAGCAGTCAGCCGTCAAGCTTGACCACTTGAGTTTCCTAGTCGGGCACTTAAAAAAATTAGAAAATGTATGTTTTCGATTTTCTAATAAAAATAACGTTGCCCGGGATTGGACAAAATATATGCCTGGTAGGGGTGCCACCTATCACATTGTGAGACTCATGCCCGATTTCACCAAGAGCCCCTATATTTTAGGGGACCTTTTAACGTATTTTAGGGGACTGTTTTGTCAAAACACCTGTTACCTGTTACCTGTTTTGTCAAAACAGTCCCCTAAAATACGTTAAAAGGTCCCCTAAAATATAGGGGCTCTTGGTGAAATCGGGCCTCAGTGTCTTCGGCTAGTCGTGGGCGCCTTGGTTGTGCCTCTGCCTATTTCTTCGGGAATATGGGCGTGAGGATACTTTGTAATTACCTCTGCGGTGTAGCGGTTCAGGTGTTGGACTTGACAGCATGAGGTCTCGGGTTCGAATCCCGGGTATGGCAAAAAAAGCCAATTTTCAAATAAATAAAATGTTGCTCGGGATTAAATATGTTACCGGTTGGCAACAGGCTTGCCACCTATTACATTGTGGGACTTAGTGTCTTCGGCTAGTCGTGGGTGTCCTGGTTGTGCCTCTACCTATCTCTTCGGGGATATGGGCGTGAAGATACTTATTTTAAATACATGTTTTATTGTAATAATTAGTTATAAACACTGCTAACATTTAACTTACCTTTTTTGTTTAACACAAACATTCTGTACTTCGTATTTGTTGTTGTTATTGTTCCATACCGCTTGCAAATAAAATCTCAAATGTGCACTCTTAAATAAATAGAAATTAATAATTTTATTGTTAATATCTACGATTTCCCTTGGCCTATCTTGGTTCAGCCTTGCTTCATCTGACCTGTAGGGTTACTCTTGAATCTCGATTAATGCAATATTGGAAATGGGAATCGGATCTTCACTTTAGTTTCTCTTGAACACAATACTAGCGAATTATTAAAGTTTAATTAATAATAAACAATAGATGATTTTATCCGATTCATTGAATTTTGTTGTGACTAAATGTTAATCTTTCATTATCTGTGTTCCAGAAACCTAAAATGGCATAAATTCTAATTTCCAATTTGCTTGAAATCGATATTCAAGAGTAACCCTACTGGTCGTGGATAGTTGTCTATTAGTACCGTCAGTGACAAATGATTTATAAAAAAAACCAGTTACTGTTCAGATTTACCCAGGGAATCATTTTAAGTATAGAAGCTAAAGTTTATTAAAATTTGTTCAGTGGTTTTGTATGGTACAAACATACATTAATTCATTGTTATATTAATACATGATTTTAAAGAAGACATGGCAACACATAAATGAAATAAATCACTGATAAAACATTTGTGAAGTAGAAAGACATTAGTGTATTTTAAGAAAGAAATAAATTGTGTAGAAGTCACAACTCAGAGATAAGTTTAAAAAATTCTAAAATTATGTAGTTTCTTGTCGTTTTTGCACGTGTGATAAAATATCAGATGAAAATATAAAGCGAAATAGTTTAATCTAAACTTATATTCTCAGTGATCAGATCAGAAAGTCATTAACTATGAAGGGGAGCCCAAGAGGTGATTTTTGCATTAGCTCAGACGCGTCAGATTAGGATATGGGATAAATCTGTGCAAAATCGCCTCTGTGGTCTAGTGGTTCAGTTGTTGGACTTGACTCCATGAAGTCCCGAGTTCGATTTTCGGGTCGGGCATCAAAAAAGAAAATTAGGATTTTCCAATAAGAAAATATTGCTCGGGATTGGATATGTGCCCGGTTGGCGATAGGTGGGACTTAGTATCTTCGGCTAGTCGTGGGTGCCCTCGTTGTGCCTCTGCCTTCCTTTTCGGAGATATGGGCGTGAAGATACTTTTTTTTATCTTTGCTCAATGTGTGTTTTTTTTTTCAAACCAAATAATCAAGACAGTCTATCTTGAAATCATCATCAATCATTTGAAAAAAAACTCAAACATGTCGAGTTAAATTACGGTTGGTTTATTGGGAGTGCATGTTTAAATGTTCTATTGATTTAACAACGGCGTACGGGAGTAGGTATCTGATTGACATGTTTCCATTATAGGCAGTTGCCGAGGCAGTAGGTCCCTTGATATCTGATGCGCTCGCGTGATTAAGTGCCTAACACCAAAAATAAAAATGTCACATAACCTTTTTAATTCTCTGCCGTAATATGATGATAAAAGCAAAATTATGTCAAAAAGGCTATTATTCGGTCACAGAGTATTTGGAAGATGATCATGCTTGGGGATAGAGGTTTCAATCTCCCACTGCAATTTATAATGTGGTTTGTTGTACCTTTTATTTAAGTTAAAATCAGATTGAAATTCGTATTTTAATCTAGTTTATATTATAACTACTATTATTTAAAAAAACAAGCCTGCTGTGTGTGTGTGTGTGTATGTCTTTCCGCGATTCCGATCCTGTGGTAGTTTATAAAAATGTCAACGCGCACAACTCACAAGTACCGCTTGTATGGTTAACGTGAATAAAGATTTTAACTGATTCTGATTCTGGCTACACTACCTACCGTCTACACAGTCTACGAGATCCAGATGACGCCTTAATTACTGCAAATTTAGTATCTTGGGCTTATTATTAGTCATTACTTGTATGAACTACATCCTCTAAGTATTCTAAATATGTGAACAAAGAAGACTCAGTTATAAGGCTAGACTTAAGTGCAGTTTCTAAGAAAAACTTTTGTAATAACTTATAAAAACCTCAATGGAATCACCTTCCATGCAAATTGCTAGACTTGCTCATGGTCTATATATGATGTACTTGATGGCAAATAACCAGTATCTAAGCCGGTTGGTATACACTATACAGTCTAAGATCCTAGAAGTCCAGACATTATTTATTTCCCACGAATAAAATCTTATATGATAGGACTTGAGTTACTGTTTTGGCATAATTTGAATCAATAGACTTATTTATACATATATGAACATCAGGACGAACGTGAATCAGGGGAACCGTTCGCTATTTTATCACATTAAAAAAGAATATATGCATACATACATTCTTAAGGCTCCATACTTAGTCAGCCAGAAGAGCCAATCGCCGCACTACCCCGTTCTATGATTACTATGAAATATTGCCCTCTAAAGTAAACGTCTTAAGCGACAAATCATTATTTTTGACACTATAAAAGTAATTTGAAAAATGGTATAAAAACTGAAACACTTATCTTTTAGGTATAGTGCTTATCTATGTTTATGTTAAATCTGGTGTCGATATTTTCATAATTGAAGTAGACAGTTGGGTTTTGCTTTTAAAAAAGACTTAACTTTTTGATTTTTTTCTATCAAGCAAAGTGAAATGAATCGTGTTTTGGAAACACTAGACTTATAAAGCATATTCATGTTAATCTTGTGTATTTTTATCTGTAAAAAATATTATACTGCTGACGTGTTTTAGCATACATGGCATTAAAACGACTGCCAATTTACAGGTACCAGGTGTACTGAATGCAGGGCTTGAAATACCGGTATTTTTGAGTACCGGTATATTTGACCTTGGTGCGATACCGGTTCCGGAGGACTACCGGTACTGTTTGTACCAGTATCTAACGAATACGGGTACCTTTATTAGATATCGGTTTTTATTAATATCGGTATTCGCTAGGTACCGGTATCTGGACGATACCGGTATACGGAGTAAGGGTACCCACTTTGGAACCGGTATCCAAGTATCGAAATGGAAAGAACCGCTAAATACCGGTAAAATACCGGTAATTTAGTACCGGTTCCAAGCCTTGGCTGAATGTAATTAAAACAGTATCGTATTTGTCATTATGTCAAAGCTAATTCTTTTTAATGTTTAAAAAAAAGCTTAAAATTATAAAAAAGTAACGCCAGTCACATTACGTGGGTGGCAATTTTTACTAGGCGCTGTAAAATTAATGTTAATTAACTTAAAATCTCAGTCTTCAATTTTATTCGTCGTGTTTAAATTCTCACTTTAAAAATTCAGACCAATCGGAAAAGCCAAATAACCAAACACAAATTAAAATAACTAAAGAAAATAACTAACGTCTGGAGACCCTGGGATCGTACTCTATTAGGAGTAACTTTCAAACGTATGTGAAGTGAAACAGGTTCTAATTTGCCGCAGTTTTGTTTTTATGTAATTGCCCATGTGTTAGACATGTCTATGCGACAAACTATACAAGATTTTTAAAAAAACTTGTTTAACCGAACTGGAATTCAATCTCAAGCTACCTTTTTCGCGTTGGATACATAATAAAAGAGATAGAAAGACTTTGTGGTATATTCTAACAAGTGCCATCGCTGCTGCGGCCTAGATTTAAATAGTTTAAGGAAAGAGTAGCTGGTAATCGTACGTATAAGGCTTGAGATCGTAGCTACAGGTCGTATTTCGCAATTATTTCGTATCTTCACGCCCATATTCCGCAAGAGGTAGGCAGAGGCACAACTAGGGCACCCACGACTAGCCGAAGATACTAAGTCCTACAATGTGATAGGTGGCAAGCCTACCTATCACATATCCTATCCCGAGCAACATTTTTTTTATTAGAAAATTGGGAAAACCCAATTTTCTTTTTGTTGCCCGACCCAGGATTCGAACCCGGGAACTCATGCCTCATGCAATTATTTCGTACCATAAAAAAATGTTCTTCTTGCTTTTCAATCCTCTATTAAAATCGATAATAACGGTTCAACCACTCCATCACAAAATTCAACACAAAACATAATAGTTACTTTACCATAGCTTTAACTTGATATCGTCAATTCTCGCCATTGTTGTGTTCCGTGCTGGAAGGTAGGTAGCTGTTAGACACATTTCCGGCTTAAGATATTGACAGATAAAGCAGCGACTTACCATTAATATTTAAATAAGGACAGCCACTTGTTTTTTTATCTGTAAGATCAGTGAACAAGCATACGGCTTTCCTGATGGTAACAGATAACCGTGGCCTATAGACAACAAAGATGTTACAGGTGCGTCACTGTCTTGTGGCCGTTAGGTTAGCACGCACTTCCTAACTACTTTTTATACTACTACTACTACTACTACGCACGCACTATTGTGCACGTCCAACGGCTACCCTACCCTTCGGCCGGAATATGATAAGAGTCGTTATGGCAGTAGGAATAAGTAAAGATATTGTGGGAGGACAGGGGGGTTGTTAGCTTCATTATAAATAACTTAAAAAACAATAATAAAATATTGATATGTTTTAACAAGTAAAAGAATTTGTATTTTTTTTGTATAATATTGAAAGACAAACAAGCAGACTTCCTGATGGTAAGAAATTCACGTCGCCTAGAGACACCAAAGTGCGTTGCCAACCTGAGGCCGGGATGTAAGGCCTCGAGCAAAAGTCAGTTTACCGGCTACCTTACCCTCCAATCGGAACACGTCAACAGCAGGCATTGACGTTATGGCGGTGGTTATTTAATTTAATTCAGACGACAGAAAAAAGATACTAATATTATAAAGAGGAAATGTTTGATTTTTTGTTTGTTTGTTTGAAATGAATAGGCTCCGAAACCACAGAATAGTATGTACTACGTACCGAAACTACTGGACCGATTTTAGAATTCTTTCACTTTTAGAATGCTAGATTATCACTGTGTGACATAGGCTTTGTTTCATCAAAATCGACGCAGTAGAAGCCAAGTTACGCAGGCGAAGCTGCGTGAAACTACTAGTGTATTTAGATTGCTAGTCTTAATAGACTAGTAGACAGAATAGGTGTAGGTATGTCATTTATAACTAGTGCCTATTTGATATTCGCCATATGTGCGCTAATAACTGTGACGATTACTAATACTCTCTGCCTACCAAGTAAGGAACTTGGCGTGAAGATATGTATGTATGTATGTACTATTACTAATAGGTATAAGAGGAGATACAGTACAACTGTAGGCGGGGACATAAAAGAGGAGCTCTTCAAATCTACAAAAATAGTAGCAGTCATTTTGTGCAATGTATCTTATATATATGCTAAGATATCAATGGACACAACACTCAGTTGTAAAAAGTAATGTAAGCATATATATGTACAGTAGAAGTAAACTACAAATTAAATGTATGTAAATAGCAATCACAAACCAATCAAAGGTAAATTCAAAAACGATTCAGAGATCGCATCACAATCAGGAGATGCCAAGATTGGCCATAAATTGACACCTGAATACGGGGATACAGAACTTGATTCATTTCCCCACAGCCCTATTATTTAAAACATCGACGAACCTCATAAATTACAGGACCCAATCACATTATTACCTGCTGCTTTGGATTATTAAGGGTGTTTAAAGTAATCGTTGATTTATAAGCCTGATTGCAGAGCTGAGTTATGAGCAGCGAAACCAAACATACATATCACGATTTAAACACACCCAGAGCTCGTCGGCAATTTCAATCTGCACGTAGAAGAGACCCTTTAATTATACAACTGCGTGCATTTTCTTTTGCACGATTTGAATACGAGATTTTGTTATGTTTGGTTCTTAAATATAAATAGCCAAGATACAAATTGTGTTACTAGGTATCTAATGAGGTTGCTTAAGGAGCACACTATTCATCAGCAGCTCTTACAATGTTTTTTGCAAACTTTAATTAGTCAGAATGTTTCTTTATTTAGTTCATATTCGGGTCAACACATATTCTCAACATTGACTCGAAGTGAGCAAGTCCTAATCAAATGTATGTTGTGAATTTAATAAAAAATTCTAAACGAGCTACTGAATATGTTTTTCATCCTCGACTTTTTTGTTATCTTCTTATTACATTGATTGCATTATTTGGCTCTATATCATATGTTAAAATGAATCCCCATTTCGCGTGACCATCGTAAGATGCATAAACGGATGGATCAATTTTTGTTATTCTTTTTTTGTTGCGTTGGTTATTACCAAGAGGAGGTTCTTATGAAAAAACCGGGAAAATGAAAAAATAATGCTTTAATCCGTACAAACTGTTAGAAGCTGTTTACGTCAAGCGATACAAAGTTCGCCGGCTAGGCTAGTAACTAATAAATAAAAGAAACTATTATAAACAAAACTACTTAAAACCTTTTTTTTCAACAGCCTATCATTCTTCTTCTGACATAATATCAAGAGGTAGAGTTATCCTGATTGACACAACCGCTTTACCCTTTACTCTATGAGCTATTAAGAGCGTATGCTCTTTTCTTTTTTGCGTCTGTTTAAAATCGGATTCCATAACGGCCAGGTCAGCAAAGTATCATCAATAGATTTGGTGCCTATTTCTTACCACCAAGATTCATCTCCTTCCTGAACTATGAAAAAGTTAACATATAAGAAACCTTCATTTTTCTCTTCACTTTTGTTCTTTTTACTCGTGTATTATATAACATAACAGTTAAGATAACTTTTTTTCATTTCATAACATATTTTGTCTTACTTTTTTTAATATGTCTAATTTATTTATATTTTATAGGACCTTAATCATGCCAGGGATTTGAAACGTGACCTTGAGTATTATCCTCAAGGTTGTTGATGGTAAGTTTTCTAATTATTGTGTAATTCCACTGATACTCTACAAAATAAAAATGGTAAGTTTGTTACATATACATATCAAAGTTAAAAAGAAATTTGCGTTTAATATCATTGATATTGTGTGTTTATTCAAGAATTTTATTACAAATTAATTTTATTCCAAAGGTCATAGGTCCTCAAAATAGCATTCGCGATTGTATTCCAAGCGATGCATTTTGTTGTTATTGCTAATTTTATAAAACGTTTTTAA
>NJDD01000254.1:491416-514129 GCA_002245505.1 Calephelis nemesis
TTGTGTAATTCCACTGATACTCTACAAAATAAAAATGGTAAGTTTGTTACATATACATATTAAAGTTAAAAAGATATTTGCGTTTAATATCATTGATATTGTGTGTTTATTCAAGAATTTTATTACAAATTAATTTTATTCCAAAGGTCATAGGTCCTCAAAATAGCATTTGCGATTGTATTCCAAGCGATGCATTTTGTTGTTATTGCTAATTTTATAAAACGTTTTTAAGTAATAGGTGCAATTTTTGGATTTGTGAGTCGCAACGGAAATTTAAAATTTACTATTTTTTCATGCTTAATTATAAATAACCGATTTTTTGAAGAAAAAAATGCTTAATCTAAGACTGTTTACAGGGAAAATGTCTTCACAAAAAATAAATTTATCACCACAAATTTGATTTTCACCTGCAATGGGTTGGCTATTGGTTTTCGTAGTGCAAGTATGTATTACAATTGCGAGCTTAACCATAAAGCTAGCAATTGTAATACATGCTCGTACTATTTAATCTCGTTCTATTAAATTATGGCTGTTATAAAAAAGAATGTAATAAAAAATCACGATTTCAGAAAAAGCTAAGTATATTGCGGTCTTGAATCCTGTACCTCAAATGATAGTACTGGCAAATGATAGTTCAATAGTCGATGCTATATAAAAAAGTTTTAATTAATAATAGAAATAAAAAAAATCTGATAAATGTAAATAATTATTTACGTGTGTGTGGCTCACTAGTTTATAAAATTACACCTATTTGAATATACATATCAATTATTTATCTAAAGACCTCGATAATCACTGTGACCTCTTATTATTATGATGCCACCTAGATCACTTTATTCGTAATGCAAAGAATTATATAAAGAGTAATGTTTCAGTTTAAATGTTTCATTAGAGCCTTAACACACGGACGATTTTTGAGCGAGTTGAAAGTAAGTGCGCACATCGCAGCGAGTTTGCTTATGAGCGTTTTTTTTTTCGAGAACATACGCAAAGAACTTATTGCAAGTAAAGCCAAGAATGCTACACCCATATTTATACTATTATTTTATATGTTATATATTTATTTTATAGCACGTTGGCACGTATCAGGTGACATTGATAAAATTTAAGTATTTTTTATCGTTTAAATATTAATATATAACTTTCCGTTAATAAATTTCTGTTGTCCTTTTTTTAGAGACATCAGAGCATAGTAAGGATTTACACAATAAGCTTCACTTATTTAAAATAGAATTTTTCTTCTTTGTAACCCGTGTAATCCGATCGCTACGCATTTGAGCGAAAATCGCAGTATATCTATTTCGCCTTTCAACTCGCTTACGGAATGTCCAGTGTGTTCAAGCCTTAGACACTTCGCGCATTTTACCTCTAGTGCTTTAAATGAAACGACTTATCTCGGTGGAAATATCTATGAGCGTGACCCTATTCTACAATTATCAAAATTTTAAAGAGAAGTACTTTTGTACTTTTTTGTTACTTTTTGTACTTTTGTACAGTGTGTAAAGCTACAAAGTGTGTAATCGATTTGTAATATTGTTTTAATTTCCAGCACACTGCTTGATGCAACAATGGCATCTATACGAGCGGTCGCTGTACTCGCTGCTGGAGTTGCAGAGGAAGCGGTCGTTCGGCATGTGTTGTTCGCCGCGGTATGTCCTCGCTCCGGAACATCCGCCGTTACTGTTACCTCTACCTTTGGCAGCGCGACATTCACCACCTCCAGCGCACTTGTAGCGATGCGACACTGCGCCGCAACAGGTAATTAATTAATAATCTAACACACAGGAGGCATACTCGCTGCTGGAGCAACAGCGACAGGAAAAGGGATCTGTTCGCTCAAAGAATATATTCAATTCGGCGCCTACCGAAATTCGTCGCCGCCTATTGTAGGGATGTAACACTATCTTGAAGCATGTAGGGATAAAATTGGTACAAATCCAAAGCTGTAAATGTGTAGGTATACGAAAATTTTACGAAGCCGAAAAGACCTTATAATGTTAGGTCTGATAATTATATTTATTGAGCAAAGGCTTGTGATGGTTTAATTTTGATAAATGCATTCGCTATGAGAGTTATTCTTATGGGATAATCAACTAAAGTACCTAATCTCCTGCATGCGTCAGATAAAGAATTATAAAACTTTTTCTAGCATAATATATTAAAAGCACAGGCATCCTTGTCAAACTTTTTGTAAAAAAAAATGTACGTGCAAGTGAACTTTGTTTTATTAACATTACCGTACATTTATTTTATATGGTGACAGTTGGACAGCCGACATACCTACACGCAGAAGGTCACGAAGACAGACGATATTTAGTTCAATTATAAAATACCAATATTATGCCATCACAGTGGGAATAGACAGGAGTAGATGACGTAAATTTACAGTTACTTAGCCACGACTTAACTTACCGTAGCTTGAAGAACTGGATGTCTTTTCAAAAATATATGAAATATTACATACGTACATACATATCTTCACGCCAAGTACCTTACACGTAAGCAGAGAGTATCGAGACAAACCTTTCTGGCTTCCTTCACATTCATTACCCTTTTCATACAAACACGCCGGTTTCGGAGACTCTTGACGCTACCCTCGGATAATATCCGAATGATCTATCTGATCGTGGAATGTCAACCTTGGTCTCCCCGGGTACCTACCTACATCCATCGACATTTGCATTGTATATCTGCTTTGTCTTTCTGACATTCTTTCCACATGACCGAACCAGTGGATCAAGCCCCGGAGCATTTTAACACCAACACTTTCTGTCAATCCCACTCTTTCTCGTATCTCACTGTTGCGAATGCGGTCAGCGAGCATTACACCACATATTTTCCGTTGCGCTCAGATTTCGACCGCATTTATCTTATATAAAATTATTATATAAAATATTAAATCTGCAAAAACATTATCCTGTACAGGCGAATCAGCAAAGTGGATTTGGGTTGACGTTGGCGAAACGTGACTACCTTCTTCCACTATAGGCAATTTCCTGCAGTTTGTCCGCTATGTCACGGCCATTAAGGCTGTCACGTATATGAGCGTGTTAATATGATCTTAGCACGTTACGCTACACTTCCATCGCAGCATAAATTTCTCTGTAACACGCTGCCTCTGCTTATGCAGTTCAGGTAACGGACATGTTTCACTTACATTCTTAATTTTTTATGATATTGGAAGGTAAACAAGCAGACGGGTTTCCTGGTGGTAAAAAAATAACACCGACCAGAGATACGAAAAGTACTAATGGTGCGTTGTCAACCTGAGGCCGGGTTGATAGGCCCGGTGTTGGTCCGGGCTCCTTTGCAGAATAGACTATCTGCCTTCCTGCCAGGCAGCTCGTAAAAGGCAAGCATAGGCTTACCGTCACTAACACCGTGACATCCTACTAGGTGGTAGAGTTTCGCAGCGACTTGCCCGGATTGGTACCACCGCCTTACTTATTCCTGCTGCCGTAACGTCCAATGCTTGCCGTTGACGTGTTCTGGTTCGGAGGGTAAGCTAGCCTGTTAACTTACTTTTGCTCGAGGCCTAATATCTTGGCCTCAGTTTAGCAACGCATCATTACCAACTTTGGTGTCTCTAGGCGGCGTGAACATTTTACCATCAGGAAATCCGTCTGCTCGTTTGTCTTCCATTATCATTTTAAAAAAAAGTAAGTTTACCGGCTACATCATCTGCCTATCCAAATCACTTCAACGGCAAGTACTAACATTATAATTTCAGGAATAGGTTAAGCGGTTATACCAATCAGAGCGAATTGCTGCGAAACCCTACCATGATGTCAGTTACTGGAAGCAAATGCTCGCCTTTTACGAGGTGCCTGGCAGGAAGGCAGATGGTATTTTCAGAAAAGGAGCCCGGACCAACTCGAGGAAAATAATACTACCGGGCCTAATAATTATACTCGTAATTTTATAGAACTGCTCTTCTACATATCGCCCGGCTACTATTCGAGGACGTTGTGAAGAAACCGGCGTGTTTTAATCATTATGCATGTAGAGGAAGCTAAGCAGATCTGTAGGAATCGTGATACTTGGCACTCTATACTCTCTACCTATTCCGGAAGGGATTTGGCGTACATTTTGGGAAAAGAATTCAAATATCAGGTCACAGTGAGTTCTTAGCAGTATTAGGTAGTATTCTACTAAAAAATATATGAATACCAATAGTATTTGTGACATATTGGTCGATCGATTATACGGTACGGTCGGTTTGACAAGCTTTCGCCAGGTTTACCCCGTGTTGGTCCGGGCTCCTTTGCAGAATAGACCATCTGCCTTTCTTGCCAGGCAGCTTGTAAAAGGCGAGCATAGGCTTATCATCACTAACACCGTGACATCTGACTAGGTGGTAGAGTTTCGCAGCGACTCGCTCGGATTGGTACCACCGCCTTACCTATTCCTGCCGCCATAACGTCATGACGTGTTCCGGTTCGGAGGGTAAGGTAGCCGGTAAACTTACCATTGCTCGAGGCCCAACATCCTGACCTCAGGTTGGCAACGCACCATTACCATCTTTAGTGTCTCTAGGCGGCGTGAGTTTCTTATCATCAGGAAATCCGTCTGCTTGTTTGGCTTCCTATATCATAAAAAAAAGAGGTACCCAATTACAAGCGCGAAAGATGGAGTATGTCGATATGAATTGGTTAATACAAACGGCTTTCGATTTTTTTTTCTGAAACCTCTAATTGATAAAATAAGCTACTTAATGAAACTGAGAAAGGATTAGGATGGTCGAAAGTCATTGATAAGGTCTTATTCAGACCTCAATCAGCTGTTAAAAAACAAATCTCTTCCAGTCTCTCAAACTCAATCAAACATTACATACATACAAACATATCTTCCCGCCAAGTCCCTTACAGGGTAAGCAGAGATATCGAGTGCCAGACCTCACGATCCTGACAAACCTGTCTGGCTTATAATCTAATGTTTTAAAACAAGGTGTTACCTGAAGCTTAATTTTATTTATTTCGTCGGAAAACCAAAAAAACTCCAACATTGTCTGAAATTAAATTTATGCCACAAAATCACTGTTTCGACGTAAGATAAAAAGAAACAAACACACTTTTTCAATTACAAATCATTATAATATTGATATAAATATCATAGTGGCATTCCTTCAAATAGGAATGAGAATATGTTTATTCACAATTTTAAAATATTTAAGGTAAAAGTTCCATTTTTTTTAATTATTGTATTTGCATTTAAAAACAAATAATACCCAAGATATATTGATCGACCGAATATACGGTCGGCTTGGCAATATTTCGCTACGTAGGTATACAATTACAAACTGGAAAGATGATGTATGTCGACATTAATTGGTTAATATAAACTGCTTATTTTTTAATGCTTTATTAACAAAATAAGCAAACAAGCTAAATTTCGATTATGGTTCTTAATTATTTATTAATGAAGTTACAGTATTGTTGAATTATTAATATATTAGACACTAACCCGGTATTAAATAAAGAAACAATGAGTTGTGTTTGTATTATGTTAATTAATATATTATAGTAGCTATTTAGACATTCATAGTAGTACAGTATAAATAGATTTTTTTTATACAATAGCTGCCTGCATCCTGTGTTTTTACAGGAACCGTTGTGCTATCGGATTAAAGTAGCCTACATGTTAATTCAGGTCACAATCTATCTGTGTTCCAAATTTCATACAACTCCGTTAAGCCATTCGAGCGTGAAAGAGTAACATACACCCATAATGATTCGCATTAATAATATGATATTAAGTATAAGACTGCATTATTTTAAACTTTTTGAATTTGAATTTATTCTTAAGCGTTCAAAAAAAATCAAAAGGTATTTTTATTGTTATTAACGTTTTAAATAAATACAAATGGCAAATACAAATTGAAACTCTGTTAAAATTTACTTAAATTTGTATATTTGCATTTAAATATAAATAAAACCTGCGACGGATTGACCGATCGAACACACGATACGGTCGGTTTGGCAACATTTCGCCACGTATCCAATTACGGGCGTGGAAGATGATGAATGTCGATATTAATTGGTTATATAAAGACGTACCGCTGTACTTACTTTTAACTTTTAATTAATAATTAGATTTTTTTATGATATTGGAAGGCAAACAAACAGACGGATTTCCTGATAGTAAAAAAATTCCGCCGCCTAGAGACACCAAAGTGGTACTGGTGCGTTGCCAACCTGAGGCCGGGATGTTAGGCCTTGAGCAAAAGTAATTTCACCCCGAAGTAAGCAAATTATATTGCTTATGTTGTTGGTGTTAGTCATGGACACTTATAGTACATATACACAGATAAGATAAATATGTATAAATATCGATTTTTGTACATCCTGTCGGGAACCAAACCTTATGCCATTGAACGTTTGATGGCGTTAGCCACATACGCTAACAATCTGTCTAAAGAGATGATCGTTATAAAAAAATTGTGTGTGTACTTATGTACACGCATTAGAAGTTATACTTCTTCGGCGTAACAAGATAAAAATCTTTTTAAAAAATGTGTCTTTTGACTTATTTTACATTTGTAGACAAAATGACACTAACCATAGAAAAAAGGTATTTAATACATTAAAAGTTTATTATAATGCATAATTTAGTTAAATAAAGTTTATTTAATATTTAATAAAAACTAAAATGTTATCTATAGCTAACTTCATCATGTCGGTTTTTAGTGACGGTGTGCGCGCGCATCGTAAAAATTTACCCTCATCATGTTTTCCTAACGCGCCAAAAGAAGTATAACTTCAAAAACACTTGAACAAATCGATACACTTGAAAATACTTGGGATTGTCTTTTCAAGTGTATCGATTTGTTCAAGTGTTTTTTTGCAAATTAGCAAATTATCTATTTGTGGTGCGGGTGCCAGCAGTGCTGGATTACCCAATAGGCCAGACTAGGCCATGGCCTGGAGCCCCCGACGATCAGGGGCCACGATTTGAAATCACATTTATATTAATCTAATATGTTAGTCTCAAACAACGATTAAGATTGTAATAATTTCTACAGATACTATATTGATTATAGCAAAGAAAAGAAATAAGTCTTTTGTCTATTATTGTCTGATATGAAAATATGAAAAAGGAGAAGTAAATAGTGTACAAAAAAGAAACTTGCTTTTACTATCTTTGACATCGACAAGAAAAAAGTGAGTCTACAGAAGTTAGACTTATTTACTCTAATTTCCCCATTTCACCTCTATTTTTTATTAATTTCTATACGCAATTTACCTCTCCTGTTTTGTTACTTTCTGACTCATATCTAGTTTTTCCGAACTACGCTTTGTTAAAAATATATCTTTTCAGGATTGTCTGTCGAACTAACTTAGAAAGCAACCCCAATTAGGCACACAAACTTTCAAAATCAGACCTCTGGGCAAAAGCATCACAATATTTTCTAGTAAGTAGTTTCAAAGCTCGTATCAAGATCTAAATGTCATGTTACGTATTTGCTCCCGCGTCGAGCGTAACATTACGCTGCCAAGTCATCCGCGTAATGTAACAGAGCGGTATATCTTAATTAATTTACCCGCGCTACGGACAACCGTGGCCAATCACTTTGATATGTCGATTTGTGATACTTTTTGTTTTTATCAAGTCTCTGTTAGCAGCTGTGTTTCTAGGCATAGGTGTGTATAAATATCTCTGAACAAATTTGACAATGTGTCCGAATAAGTGAATTATTTATGCATATACCTACTACTAGCTGACCCGGCAGACGTTGTTCTGCTGTATTTTTAAAGTGATTTTAGTAAAAAAAAATTAGGGTGAGTCAGCCTTATCACTTAGGGGTATAAAATAGGTGTTGGCCGATTCTCAGACCTACTCAATATGCTCACAAAATTTCAAGAAAATCAGTCAAGCCGTTTCGGAGGAGTATGGGAACGAACATTGTGACACGAGAATTTTATATATAAGATTATGCTAGGAATAATAGGCAATAGTTAAATAGTTAAAATAAAAGTTAAAATAGTATTTACCAAATTAAAAATACTGGTTAAATTGTAACCAAAAATTTAACTTATTTTTTTTATTTGCTCGTAACACAGTTATTACTTCATTATTTCATTTGAAGATAACTACTCTTCATATTTAATGGTTGTTGGCAAAACACGGGTAAGATATAAAAAACTCTATCCAAATAGCACAACACTAAAAAAGAATGACAGTTTTTAGTGATGTGCAAGCAAACAGATAAATATTGACGAATAAAACTAAGTACAGTAAAACTGCAAAAACCGACCCCGACTACTTTATTATGAACCACAGCGTGATTTGATAATAGTTTTTTTGAAAGATGGCTAGTGATTCCGAAACAGTCCCACAATTTTTATTAGGTCAAAAAAAATTAATTATTAACTATAACTTGAAAACGATTTCTAGGATTTTGGTAAAATCAACATGGGACCATTTAATAATTACTATATTAAGGAAGCTCCCTTTTCACAAAAGAATCATCAAAATCGGTTAGTAATTAACTGACAATCGCGTTACAAACATGCAAAAAAATAAAGTTGAAACTAATTTGCCCTTTTAAAAACTTCCTAGCTGCCCTTCCCACCTTCGAACAGGTGGAGTAACAGTTATGTGATTAGACATATAAATCTTACTCTTGAATAATATAAATTATGTAACTATTTAAAAAAACGCATCAAAATCCGTTGCGTAGTATTAAAGATCTAAACATACATACACAGCGAAAAGCGACCTTGTTTAATACTACACTAGAGGCCCGCAATGGCTTCGCACGGGTATAAAATATACATATAAACCTTCCTCTTCAATCACTTTATCTATTAAAAAAACCGCATTAAAATCCGTAGCATAGTTTTAAATATTTAAGCATACAAAGGGACATAGGGACAGAGGAAGCGACATTGTTTTATACTATTTACTATTTAGTGATACCTAGTAGTATCGGTATGTTCAGACACCACAGGTGGGAATACCATAACAATACTTACCCATTTGACAACTTGAGAGAATTAAGCCTTGAAAATATTGCGTGTGCTTTCATTTTAATAACAATTTGACGTAAAAACAAATAAAACGGAACTGGTCACAGCTTAACTATTGTAAAGAATAATCAGAAAGTTTACTTAGTAGCACATTTTAAGGTGTATATGTCATATGATATATTTTTATATCTTCAAATTGTACTGCTATGTGCAAGGCATACATAAAGTTAAAGCTTAACATAAAATATGTTATTGAATCAGGCGTTACTTTACGGAAATCCATTGTAGCAGATGTAAACTAAGCCTTTATTTTGCTAATTCCGCGTAAGCGAACATAAAAGGTTTTTAAGCTTAAAGTTAACGTTTTGGTTATTTTTGTCGTATAAGTTACAAAATTCATTATATATTATCTGTGATAAAACGTGAAGGAATATCATGGATCTTGTTTAAAAAAATATTCCTACGCTATTATAGACCTTTAGACGATATATATATACATATTTAAAAAATCCTTCAAATGATGTCACAGTGGCAGAAAATTATACTTCAATCACATTCGGACGAAAGGAGTTTCTCTTTTCGACTATATTAGATGAACTAATTTTGATAATTTTTCTTTTGAAGATGTTTTTCTCCGTTTGGTCCCACTCATTCATTAATATTCAAAGATTAATTTTATACTTAATACTTCGTAATTAGTTTTATACGTAATTATAATTTATAATGCCATTTGACTTATCTAGATAACATAATATTGATATTTAAGCCAATTTTTGCAACTTTTGTTCAGTTTTAATATTTTACTAACAAAAAGACAAAGTGAACTCTACTATATTATAACATATAAAGTAAACTAAAAATGAAGTAGGATGTGTTTTTATTAATTAAGTAATCCAGTTTGAAATTGAAATATTAAGTAAACTATTTTCTTGATTTTTCAAAAACTTATTAGTTAAGTTCATATTTTTAAGCCGCGTTAAAATTTTTGGTAGCTATAAGTTATTTATAGGTATCGATTACAAACAAACGAACGACACAAAGGTATTTAACTATTTTTTGTTACTTTTTTTTATTATTGAATGGTTAAAAAATTATGAATAGTTTGAAGTAGTTGGGCGTACAAACGGAGTTCTCAATTTAACTGTATTTTATGTATGTTTTTGAAACATTTTTGGTAATTTAACAATCAATGTCGGTGTTTGATTTGAATCTGGAGCTTCTTATATGGTTTGATTTATAGAAGACGAATACCCTTCCATAAAATTTTGAGCCTACTTGAAGTATGACGAAAATTATGTCGATAAATAGCGGGTCATAATTTTTTGCAATTTTTAGCAATCTGTGAACAGATGCACAGTCAAACAGTCAAATATTCAGTAAAAGTGACGTTTCGTATACAGTTTACAATTTTTAAATTTATTTTTACACGAGCAATTTTTATGTACAGCCATGTAGCATATATTATGTAAATCAAAAATAAGTATAACAATACAAAAAACCGCGAATAAAGTAGGTATACAATTATACTCTTTTGAATAATTAAAGATATTAATTTAGTATTCTACTTCTAGTCTTTGAATTAAATGATGAAGTTCGCGTCTTCCGAGCTCTCAGTATTGTCGTTGTAATTATCACTTTAGTAGTCATAAGTCGTATTATATTTGATATAATTGATTGATTGATTACTAAATTTATATCGTTTATATTTTTGTTCTTCAAATTATTCAGTTTATTGAATATTTTTTTACTTACCGTTTAATCAAATATTAATCAAATAATACTTCTGCTTCTATTCCAGATTCCATTTTGATTAAAATATTTTATTTAATTTAATAATATTGCCACTTTGGTCTAGCGGTTCAGTTGTTGAACTTGACTGCATGAGGTCCCGGATTCAAATTCCAGGTCGGGCACTTCGACTTCGGCTAGTCGGGTTAAGGTGCCCTGGTTGTGCCTCTGCCTAACTCTTCAAGGATATGGGCGTAAAGATACTTTTTTTTAATATTTCCCTTTTCTCAATTTGACGATATGCTCAGTTTTTGAATTTGAATAGTTACATAGATTTTTTTTCAAACCGTGGTTACATTATGGCCTAATTACATTTGGGCCCGAAGATAAAACTTTCCTTTTATCGAAATCTGAATAATTGTCATTATACTCAAAAGTTAAATAATTTTAACATAAATGTCAGGACTTTATTAACTACATGTTCGTTTCTATCTATAAGTTGATGTTTACCTATGAATATCAAAGTGAATATCGTGAATAGCAAAATATTCGAAAGTCCCCTTCTGATGATTAATTACATTGAGTATGCAATAATAAATATAATTTATTTATAAATTTATGACATTTCAGGATATATGCATTGCAATAATATGATATCAACTATTAATAATGGTTACTACAAGTGCCAACCTAATGTAATTGCACTAAAACCTGCTTTTACCTACAAAGGTTTAAACAAAGAAATTATATCTTATTTCGTAGTTGACATTGCTAAGCCATGCCATATTAAATTTTTAGAACTGATTAAAATACAGTGACTAAAAATGGTCAAAATGCTATTTTCAATTACAACATCTATTAAGTTTTATTACTGGAAAGTTAAAGTAAAATCTACTATATCTTAAGCACTATCATTTAAAAATGCATCTGATTTTTTAGTATTTTCACAATGTGATTGATATTCAACTATTTTTTTCTTCGTAATGTTTATTTTTAGATTACTTTCTGGGCTGGGCACTCTGCTCGGCAATCAAAGCTCGGTGAAGTTGCATAAAATCGCGAGATTAGCAACAATTTAGCCATTAAAAAAAAAAAAGATTACTTTCATTTAACCATTTCACCATTTTAGTGAAGATCTCTTGATAAGAAGGTAGTATCAATAGCAAATATAATTCAATCAAGTTTGATAGCGTCAGGTACATCTTTTATGTAAACTAAAACAAGTATTGACCTTAAATATCCTCTTGTGCTACACCGCAGTCCTTGAAAAGATAATTTGAAGTATAGACTTCCTTGTGGTTTCGACTTCTGATTTCTCAACAAAACGGATTCTACTCGTATTCCCTAAATTTCCCTAAATAGCTTCTAGACCTTTAATACCACAATCACTCAAGTTTTGTTTTCAAATTTTATTTCATACAATATCAAGCACTTAACTTATGTCTAAAAACACAGCAAGTGGGAAGTTTTTACTATTTAAATATTCATTTACTACTTATTGTAGACCGCCTTTATTATTATTATATAATATAATATTTAAATGAATTATGTAACTATATAAATTCTCTATGTAGATTTCAAATTGGTCATAATAAAATTTGGTTCAAGTAGGCCCATTAGTTATTATTTTATGAGTATTTTTTATCTATTTTATCCCGACGTCTACTTTAATTAAATTAAATCAAATCTCGCAAGTAAATTTGATCCACTTAGGTGACTTAGTGACAAGATTACAGACATATCGGCATTCAGCAGAATGCTCTAAACATATGTAATAATGTTATATTAAATAAAGCCTTTTACCATGCTATGAAAATATTTACTTATAAGATTATTAAATTAAATCATATCAGCAAGGTACGTTATTTATTTTCATTTTGTTATATTTCTTGTTTATGCATTTTACTTTGAAATGAGGTTTTAATTATGGTCTTAAAGCTTTACGTTCATTAGAAGATTGTTCAATGTATTTTAATGATGCATGTTTCTGGGATTCTATATATGTATTTAGATTCCACATTTTTTTATCGTCACACAATCATTTCATTTCCCTTTTTATTATATTGGAAATACCGATATTTAAAGTGTAACCGACGATTTGCTTTACATAATTTTAAGATGTTTGTAGATCCATTTACTTTTATTGGCTTATTTATTTATTATTCTTATTTCACTTAATTTGAATTTTTGGAAAACTTAGTTCATTAAATAACATAAAGGTACCAAAGAGTTCATCAAAAAGCACTTCGCAATTATTGTTTCGCTAAAACAATGACAAGCGTTCACAAAACTTATTAATACTTTCTTGCCTAAAGAGACGTTTTGTTTCTTACTAAAAAGCATGCTTTGATTTTCAATGTGAAATTGCTTTAATGTCTACTTGTGTACTATGTGCAACTTTATGATAAACCAAGAATGTGATTGTCAGAGTAAACATTATCTAAATTGTTAGCAATTACATCCAAACATGCAAGTTTCTAGGTAAATTTTAAAATACAGTAACATAAATTATTATTTTCTAAAACTGTAATTCAAAATTTTAATTTTATAAGGTCCTATATTCCACTGTTCACATAAAACACACTACTATTTAGAATTTTTCATAAAGTTTCCTGATAGTGATTCTAATTTTAAGTATATTTATGTTTACTATGAAATTTGGATGATTCAACTTAACTATGAAAAAGCAAATATGAAAGTTAACCAAGCTTTTTTTTTATTAAAATTGCTTAAGTTCTTAAGTGAAAAGTATTTTCACGCCTATATCCCTGAAAATATTCCAAGTCAAAGATTTCAAGATCCATAATGTTAAGTACTAAATTTCCCAAATCCTTTTCAATGACTGAGTTCTAGCGGTTAAGCCTCAGACTTGAGTTCTTGAGGGTTTTCATTCCTAAGTTGGGCTACAGAAAAAAGAAATGTGTATTTTAAAATATATAACAATAATGAAGCCCTGGATTATATGTGTACTGTTGGCGATAGGTTTGCCTCCCTATCATATTGTTGGACTAAGTATATTCGGCTAGTCATAGGTTGTACCTCTGCCTACTTCTTTAGAGATATAGGCGTAAAAATAAGTATCAATATTTATCAATTAATTAAACAAATTCCGCTTTTACAATTTTGTCAAGTTTGCTACATTGTTTCTTGTGAATTTGTTTTAATTTCTTATTTATTTTTTGATTACATATTCATCACACCTAATGACAATAATCATTAAGATGGTCAGACTTGTACATTTTGTAAAGGAAGTGTCGCCATAAATTTAAATTGTTGGCGCTCTAGACATTTGAAAGGTGCATCCCTAGCCCATAACTCAAACTGCCGCAGTTTCTCTGACGTTAGGTAATTGTGCTGCCATTATTCAAAAGCTTAAATGTACTGAAATGATGAAAGTAAATATAAATTACTGATTTTGGCAACACAAGATTTACAAATAAATATTTGGTAAAATAAAATCAAAAATAAAGTGAATATTCTGCAGGTTCTTTAAAGTTTTATATATTGGGGTGTAGCTATATTGTATGGAACATACCAAAACTGATTGCAGAATCCTAAAATTTGAAAAAGTCTCCTCCAAAACGTATGTATTGTATAGTTAAGAATCATCTCGATCACGTCAGCTTTAAACAAAAAAGTCGGTGGGTAAAAACAAAAATAAGGAATACTAAAAATGTCGATTATTATTCAAGAAAGGAGGGATTATTTTCAGCTTATATATTTCTTACCTTTTTTAAGTATTAGCTTTGCACAACTTTCCCTGAAGATGCTGGAATAATAGTAAAACCGGTTGAACCAATTCCCGTGAAAACACTGTAGGTAGGTTAAAAACTTTTAAAAATCTTAAAAGTAAGAACCAGTGCTGTAATAAGCTTTGAAATTCCATTCCAACAGTAAACCTAGATATTTGAATCGAAATTACGTTATTACGTTCTGAAAATTTCATTACCTATCTATATTCATGACACTAAACGTAAACTCCCGCTTTACATAATATTGTCTTCCCAACAAGGATCTCGGCTACCGGCGTTGCAACGTTCGCAATGCACGTAATAAAACTACCGGTGCAATATACGGCTATCTCACATTTTCACGGTCGTAAACCAGCGTCAGAAAGAGATGGACTACACTTTATAGCCCCGCCGCTTTTCGTAACAAAAACTTTTATTGCGAGCCACTCGTAAATTATACGCAGTCTTAGCGCTCAGGGAAATTTTAAAACCCTTTTTATATTCCTTTTCCCTATTTTAATTGCTTGGCCCGGAAAACTTATAATTATTATTTATTATGGGTTATAGGATTTTGGCTTTTCAGCGACAAGCCTTTAGGTATTAAAATTAGTTACCCAAGTTGCAAATGATGTGTTGTCAACCTTAAGCCGAATTGTAAAGGCTCTCGAGTAAATAAGTTTATTGCCTACTCTATTCACAAACAGAATAAGGAGGAATTATAAAACGGAATAAGAAAACTTTTTATAAAAGAAACTTAAGTTTTGTTGCCTAACAAATACCCTTTAAAGAGTAGTTTTCAGTTGTTGTTCTTTTCTAATATAGAGCAATTTAAATGTCTCTTACACGAGAGATTAAAACGACACCACAAGGTGACATTTCGCATCTTCAGTAATATCAGGACCTAAGTAAAAATTTTGGTATACTAGGATTTTGAATGATAAAGGCACAAAATGAAAGAGAAAAAAGATAAGAGTGACTCGATGATTTTTTGGACAGTGCCCTTATACTGAGGGTGCCATTTTTCAAACCTCTTCTTTATTACTACAGACTTCTCTCTTGTGGACAAACATCCTGATATTTTATTTTCTGTGAACTAGGATAAATATACCGCTCAGAGACGTCCATACGCATTGAATATTCGTTACTGTTTTTTGTATATAAAAGCAAATATTGTAATTTGGCAATAATATTTAAAATGCATTACCATTTAAGATTTTATCCTCTTATATTAAAATTTGGCCGGTCCTTTTAAAATAACCCTGTATATATGTAACATAACTGTGTTTACTAATTTGTACTGGTAGATACGAGTATTTAAGGTAATAGATATCTAAGTATTTGCATTTATTAGCCTCTGTGGGCTAGCGGTTCAGGTGTTGGACTTGACTGCATGAGGTCCCGGTTTCGAATCCCAGGTCGGGCAACAAAAAGAAAATTTGGTTTTTCCTATTTTCTAATAAAAAAATGTTGCTCGGGATTGGATGTGTGCCCGGTTGGCGATAGGCTTGCCATCTATCACATTGTGGGACTTAGTGTCTTCGGCTAGTCGTGGGTGCTCTGGTTGTGCCTCTGCCTACCTCTTCGGGGATATGGGCGTGAAGATACTTTAAGTGTTTACATTTATTAACATCGCTGTGTTACTGTATAACACCCACAACACAAGCACACAATTTGCTTACTTTGATGTTTGATCAATTTGTGTAACTTATCCCGGGATATTTATTTATTATTTATTTAATTACAACAGATAATAAAACATCTGCGCATACCTGATGACCTTTAGGTATAAAAGCTTGTCCATCGAAACTGAAACAGGTTTTTCCCAAAAGGTCACTGTCTTCTAGTGGTTTAATAAGTCATATTGTGAAGTGCTAACTTGACATTGTGATAATGAGAAGAATAGTTAAGGCTAGGATATTCGAGCACTGTTGGCACTATAGGGACTTCCAAGTCCTAGACAAAATTCTAAATAACAATGTGTACATAGTATGTACAATGTATTATGTACAACATATGTATATAATTTAAAAAAAGGAGAATGTTATATAGGTTCTACTCCTATTGTTTTTTATAGGTATTTTAATCAATTTCTCCGTCGTTTCTAAATCCATTTTAAAAATATTTTTGTATTTCAAAGGACATTATTTCAAGGAGGTTCCATCGCCGCGAAGTCTTGATCTGATGATGGAGTCCCAGTGAAGTCGAGGAATATTTATAATTTTTGTGTACCGAGGTGACATGATTATTGAAATCGAAGTCGTGAGTTTTTGCAGTTTAACTACGATTTAATTATGTATCTTATAAAATGTAACATAATATGCTGTATTAAAGAAAATAAAAGAAGACGCATTTTAAACAAGTAGCCATTGAATATAATTCGAAACGTATTTTGTTCTATTTTTAAACTCTTAGTTTGATAAATTTCAAATATAGAAATGTCAAAAAGTCATTGGTGTTTTTTATATTTGAGTGAAGTGACAAGTATCGTATTTTGAGTCGTTAATTAATCTAGAACGCTTTTGGTAAGCGTTCTAGATTAATTAATACGTTCTAGATTAATAATAATAATATACTGCAATGTATATTAATTTTCTTTGAATAAAACAAAGCATAATTGATGGTTTAAATATTTAATCATAAAAAAGTAATTTCGAATATTCTAGCCTTAACACTCAGGATGGGGAAAACTGACACTCGGTTTTGCGGTTTCATTAATTAAGAAATACTCTTTACTTACACTTACGTATACCGAGCAGATATCAGTTTTCAACCAACAAGAAACCGGGGAAGGGGTTAGATATAACACGTATATTTTTTTATGGTAAGCCACGAGTAACTTTTTGCAAAGTAGTTCGAGTTCGGTCATACCTTGTTTTATTGGATAGAGTACACAAAATATATATAAAAAATAGTTAAGAAATTACTCAGTTATACTTAACTAGTGATCGCCCATTGGTCGAAATTCGACCATAGTAAATTTTAATATCTTTTTGATAAGAACGCTATCTTCATTTCACAAGACCAACTACTAAACTTTATGAATACTTTTATCGTTATTATCAATATATTTGTTTGTGTGCCAAATGCATCGTTATGTGAGTAATGTTTAATTTATTGATTTAATGTACTTCTTAAGCATTATTATTGAAAAATATTAACGTTCTGCACTTCTCCTACACAAAAACTATAAGTGTGCCAAATTTTATGCTCCTGCGTCCCCGCAATTTTCGTAAAAAGGGGTCCAAAGTTTGAACATCACGTATACTAAGTTGGTAATTATTAAGGTGAACGGGATTAATCTTGATTGTCGGATTTGTTTTACCGTTTCTTTTAATGTTTGACTAGGTTTGGAAGCGGTGGTAGTTTATGGTATATAGGATTCCTAATGAAATCTTTTTAAGTTAATAAATTGGAGCGTTGTAAATATATTTTTAACAGAGTTATATAAAAATGTGATTTAACATAATAGGTAATAAAACTATACAAAAGTTTGTTAAATATTTGCACACCCCAATATGGTAGAATATGTTGGTATGAATATGTATTTTATACCAACTATTAAACACACATTCCGCAAATAAAAAAAATCATATCAAGACATATCAAATTGTTTTTTTAAAAAACTAGGGCTACTTTAGATCGAAACCAGTCGACCACTATAATTTTTCAATGTTTAACAAAAGTAAATTAGCAACAAAACTAACAAAACCGAAGTAGGCCTATCCCTTACCTAGATTTCTGAAATCGGTCGTTACTCGTTAGACAATACGATATTTAAATTGAAGTCGGATTTGAGCAATTTTACTACTTTTAAATCACTCAACGATACAGATAGGCGTGCATAGTGTTGGTTCTGCGCTTGATATGGACTAGCTATGTCATATGACATATCATGTTTTGAAGAAAAAGATCATGTGTTCGTTTTTTACATAAAGTAATTCAATATGTGTCGTTGTTAATTTATTTCCAGATTACATAAGAAAAGCTAAGCATCCTAAGTGATGCTTAAGACTTTTGTCACAAAATTAACAAAAAAACATACGAAAAAAACTTCTTTTATGTGATAACACAGAGAACAAGTACATGTTTATCCTGATGGTAAGAGACAACCGAGGACTTAAGGCACTATAGATGATATAGATACAACGCTGTCCAAGGGCCGGTAGGCTAACTGTACAAGTCTACCGGCTACACCATCTTCCAAACCAGAATATTACGGCAGCGGGAATAAGTAAAGCGGTGAATAATTACCAGGGTAAATTGCAGCACAGAGCTACCTCATAATTCATTAACTGCCAATATTAATAATCAAGCCTAATCTAAAACTTGCTGTCCAAGATTGATATTTTGATCCATTTTTATGTTAACGCTTGCCAATTACATATCTGTGGAAAGGATAAATATGGCGATTAGGTATAGGATAGACCGGCGAATACACAGCTGTCTAGGTTGCTTGAAATTTATCTTTAGAGATACATTATTAACATTGGCCGTAACTCATTACCGGCGATCGAACCCGAGACCTCATGAAGCTACAATTACGTGTAGATCTGTATATGGTAAGTATTTGTGTAACAAGTAAACATGTTACATTTTATTGGTTCTAAATTTATTGCAGTAATGAAATTAGTGATGTCGAATTGTAGATATAATGAGTCGATAATATGCGCGCGTGTGTGACATTCAAACTTTTTTCAAAGTTCACATTTATAAAAGAGTTGTGTTCTTTATCGATAAAAATAATGTATCGTAAATATTTCTTTTTATGAGTCTATTAAAAATATACATTGTAGATTTTTACCATATTCACTTGGCTGGGTTTCTGTCACCTTCGCATTCGACTTCGATCTTTCAGTTAGTTAGTCTTTTGTTTTGGACCGTTATGCACTAAATTTTTTAGTGAGATAGAGGAAAGCAGGAAAAAATTATAGCGTTCTAGTGTTGCTAAGTCTTACATTACGATATTCAAGATGAGTTACAATATTCAGAGTCTGGCAGATCGTAGATAGAACATTAAAAAAAAATAAAAGTATCTTCACGCCCATATCCCCGAAAAGGTAGGCAGAGGCACAACCTGGGCACCCACGACTAGCCGAAGACAAGTCCCACAATGTGATAGGTGGCAAGCCTATCGGCAACCGGGCACATTTCCAATCCCGACCAACATTTTTTTTATTAGAAAATTGGAAAAATCCAATTTTCTTTTTATTGGCCGATTCAAACCCGAGACCTCATGCAGTCAAGTCCCACATCCGGACCGTTAGACCACACAAGCGATAAAAAAAATATATTCAAACTAAATTGTTTGTAGCCTTTTTTTGTCCCAAAGCGTGGTAAACTCGCAAAAAGGAGTCGAATGACTTAAAATATGAGAATAACTTAGTTATACAGCAACATTAAAATCGTAGTAAAATCTACTTGAAAGGGTTTTTGCTTATTTAAATTTCACGCGTATTAAAGTAGGATGTTGTCTTTGACTGGTTCAAATATTTATCGTCAAAATTAATCAAAATACACTTACAAAATAAGATTGTCACTATAGATTTGAAAAAAAGTATTTTCACGCCAATATCCCCGATGAGGTAGGCAGAGACACAACTAGGCACCTACGAATAGCCGAAGACACTAAGTGCCACAATATGAAAGGAACCACTTCATCCCGAGCAACGTTTTCTTGTTTTCAAAGTTGGAAAAACCCAATTTTCTTTTTGTTGCCCGACCCGGGATTTGAACCCGGGTAGTCAAGTCCAACAACGGAACCGCTAGACCACAGAGGCGATATAGATTTAACTTCTCAGTGTGTGACCGCGTTCCGATCCGGTAGATTTTAGTAGTACGAGTATATAGATGCTTTACAAGTGCGTTTTGTATGGATAATATTTTTTATTATGATACTGGAAGACAAACAAGCAGATGGGTTTCCTGGTGGTAAGAAATTCACGCCGCCTAGTGACACCAAAGGTGGTAATGGTGCGTTGCCAACCTGAAGCCGGGATGATAGACCCGGTGTTGGTTAGGCCTCGAGTAAAATAAGTTTACCGGATATTTTAGCTTCCGAACTAGAACACGTCATGACGCTATGGCGGCAGGAACAGGTAAGGCGATGATACCAAGCCGAGCGATTCGCTGCGAAACTCTACCACGTAGTAATTACAATTAAGAAATAAGTTTTTTCCTAATTGAAGGGTTGAGTTCGAAAACGGTTTAACTGATTTTTTTTTTCAAAAATTAGTTATTGGTAACGTTGAATTCAGAAAGAATCTATATCTATATCTAAAAGAAATCTATCTAATGCCCTTTTCAAAATGCCAAGAATCGCATTATAACTCGAGATATTAAGTCTTAAAACGGTTTAACTGACATAGGTGTCGAGATCGCCAGTATCAAAAATATTGAATGTTAATGAAACCTAAATAAAAATATTTATCTCAGTTCTAATATAAAAATGGATTATGTCGCCGAAAACTCTTTTAACTTTTAACAAGCACTACATTTGAGGTGATTTTTTTTAATAGAATTGAAAATAACGCTCACAATGCTTAAAATGTCATTTGCGTCTAATCACGTATTTGTTAGTTAAACCAAAGGTTAAACCATTCTCGAACTCAACCCTTCAATTCTGATTCTAGGTCCGAGTCGGGATCCTATGTGTATAATAGACCATCTGCCTCTCTGTTTGGCTGCTCGTGAAAGGCCAGTGTAGATTAAATAGGTCATTACTACAACACTAGGATTTGCTGCCCTCTATCACCAGTTACCGTGGTGGGCAGAAACTTTGCCGGGTAAATATCCACTACCTTACTTATTCCTGCCACCAACGATGGAATCAAAAGATAATAAAAATCAGAAATCAATGTCAATCAAAAAATGTGTCCTATTTCAGGAATGTAGACTTACAAATTAGGCCTAACATCTTGTACGCAGGACAGCAACGCACCTATAATATCTATGGTACTTATGGGTACAGTTGCCTCTAACAATCAGGAAACCCGTTTACCTATTTGCCTTACAAATAAAAAATAAGATTGATGAGATCAACAATTACACACACTGGTACGTTAACGGTATAAGATATTTAGCATCAATGATATTATAGTTCTTGAATTTGTTGAGGAATGATCCAAATACGAGAAGGTTGTATGGTTAATCCAATGACCTACCACAAGTAGAGACCCATTTAAAAAATGGAACTCGGCTACGAGACGAGACGGTCGTAAAATGAACCTCTCAATAAGTGATGTCTTTCGAAAACATCGACAATGCTTAATATTTAATTTAAAAATGTTTAATGTTAGAGTCTTATTCCTCGCCTCGCCGGGATTTAAATAGCTGTCTTACTTGTTTTTACTGTCAAAATTTTAGTGCTAGCTATTGTCATGTTCCGCGGTGAAGAGTATGGAAACCAGTATATTTTCACAGGTGGCTTAAGGTCCCGGCCATAAGATAGAAACACACCTGAAACATCTGTGATTTCTAAAGCGGATGGTTGTTTCTTGCTGTTGAGTAAATTTGCTTGTACTCAAGGAAAACGCAAAAATATGACAATTACAATCATTCAAGCGTGATGCGATGACCAACGGAAATAGAAATTCATTTTTAGCCGACACAAAAAATATTCTTCACATTTCGACTGTGTTGTTATGTATGTTTGTTACACGATTACTCGGCCAATTACGAACTAGTTTGACAATTCTTTTTTGATTCCGATGGGGCCACCATGTTAATTTTATAATGATACGACTAGCGGTTTGTCATCATCGTCAACGATGTCGTATTTTTGAAGTGAAAACTTCTTTAGGCGCGTTGAGCGTTTTGGTAGAGGGTAAAATCCTCGGTTCGCGTCACCGACATGCTAATGATAATAGTATATCTATAGCTATGGAGAGCCAGAAAAGCGCACGCGCAGTAGCCTGTGTACACTAATACATCGACTATTTCTGACTGACAAGATAATTGTATATTAATTATTTTTTCAACCACTTTGTATTTATATTTTGTTCATGATTTGTTTAACCCATCATATGTAACTAATAAATAAAACATAAAAAATTTCATATAATTTTTGCATATAGTTTTAATTACTTTCAACTTAATAGTTCCGTTTTCACTTCTATCGGCAGTCCCACGACTGCTACTGTTTTTTTTACATACTTTTTATGTTTACCTATATCAGTATATCAATGTACTCTTTAAACGTAACTCTCGTACCTAACTAACCTACTTGTAGGATGTTAATAAAATTTATCTGGAATTATCCCGGAATTTAAAAAAAACATGAGCAAATT
>NJDD01000254.1:514281-548783 GCA_002245505.1 Calephelis nemesis
TACCTAACCTACTTGTAGGATGTTAATAAAATTTATCTGGAATCATCCCGGAATTTAAAAAAAACATGAGCAAATTGCGACGAGGTACCTGACAAAATAGATGGAGTCGGTTTACAATTTTACATTGCTAAATTATTACGATATAAGATATAATATTGTCATTGTCTTGTTTCGAAGCTGAATGAAAATTTTGGATTGCTTGACTAGCTTAGCTAATAAATGTTTGTGGTGATAGACGTCCCCTGCACGCAAGCAAAAATATTCACTTTTTTTATTTTTCGATTGGTCAAGGACTGGAACTCTCTGTCTAAGGTATAGTACATTACAACTTAGTCCGTTTAGTTGAGGACAATCACAGAGCTATTAATAATAAAAAAGTCATCATAAAGTTTAAAAACATTTATATAAATTATCGATATCGATTTCATGTATAAACAGCGCTATTCATTTGATGTGTCTGCAGATCATAAAACTTTTCGCGCGTAAACGTCACCGTTGACATTAGCTAGCAGCTGTAGCGCTGCGTAAAGCCAGTAAAGCTCCTTTGTGCTTTTACTTCTTACCGTCTAATAACGAAATTTGTTTCGCTCTTTTCATAGATTACTTGTACAACAGTAAATTATATTTTTATGGAGCTTACAACCGCCTTATTAAAAGACTGTAATTTTTTAAAAGAAGAAAAATACAAATAAACATTATGTGTCTGTTACTTTATATATTTATAACTTACATTCATGGTACAAGATTCATTTTTGAGGAATATAGCCTATTCAGAACCACCGGCTTAAAAAGAGATGTTATTATTTTGAAGTACCTTCGTGCGCGCGAGTGTGTGTGTGTGTGTGTGTGTGTGTTTCTGTGGCATTACAGCTTCTAAACAAATAGACCGTTGTCAATGCGGTTTTGATTTAATTTGTTCGCTAACATGAAAGTATAGTTCTAAGTTAATTGTCTATGATATTACTAGTCTGATAATCCCGAAAATAATTCTTTTTCGTCTGTATATTTAAGTGTGACACAATTTTTCAATAATCAAGCAGCTCGTAAGATGCAAGTATCTGTTTGTCACTATCACCGTGACCACCGGTTCGAAGTATTTTGCAAAGACTTGTCTAAATTGAAACCCCAGCCTTACCGATTCAGGCTGATATATTCTGTGCTCGACATTATCGTGTTTCGGTCTGAAAGGTTACGTAGCCTTCACACAGAAGACTTAATATCCTAGGATAATAAAAATCGTCTTAGATTTTGGACCTGTGTTGTTTAAAATCAAGTGTTCTAATTTTTTATTACATAGACTTATCCTTGTGACGCGTCTATATAGTACTAAAACTTCTTACCCGTTTAGAACTACCGAGAAGATCTTGTAAAAGAAATTCGACAGGCCTTTTTATTATTTGCAAATACGGCAAAAGTGTATGTTATATCTGTAAAAATTCAGCTGTTTACCTTTTTAAAAAATCAAAATATCGTCAATATCCAGGCACACTTCTTTGAATTTATAATATACCTACAGAATTCAAATTTTAAGGTTCAGATGACCCCAGCCTTACTTCTAATAAATTGTAACTTTGTGATAAAAATTCCAAAAGGTGCAATAAAATAATAACTTTATCGCCAAAGATATGGAACGAAAACTAATCTGCTCTGTGCCGCTCAATATGAAACTCACATATTTAAACGTACTTTTGTTTTTGAACATTTAATTAAAGTATGTAAGCGCAGCAAAAGTGCGAAAAACCTCTCTGTAAAGATGGAAATAAATTTCTTTTTAAATTTTAACAACCTATAAGCTTTTTATCTCAAGTTACCCAATTTATATGATCATGAAAGCTTGTGACGTTATTTGACTGTGTGATTTAAATTGTACTAATTTAATTATGTACAATTTTGCTTTGCTTTATTAAAATTTCAGTTAAGTTAAATATGTATCATCGCCATAAGTTTTTATGATCATATGAAAAAAAGTATCTTAATGCCCATATTCCTGAAGGTACAAAGCGCAGAGGCACAACCAGGATACCGATGACTAGCCGAAGACACAAGTCCCACAATGTAATAGGTGGACGTCTTCCGGCTGATGATGATGATGATGATGATGGTAATCTCTCAAGAGGTACACCCACCCTTTAAAGAGACACCAACTGCTACAAGTGCAACCTGAAGTTAAAGACAATCTGAAGGGTAGCGCACCTGTTGCCAACCGGGCAATATTGAATCCTCTGCAACATCGTTTTTATTAGAAAAATTAAAAAAAAAACCTTCTGTAGGCCGACCCAGGGATTGAACCGGGACCTCACAAAGTCAAGTCTAACACCAGACCACTATACCGCAGAGGTCAATTAAAAAAATGTAAAAACGATATTCTATTCTTTCCTGCAATAGTTAAACGCAACTATTCTGGGGCAACTTGGTTGTGGAATTCGCAACCAATTGGTGCTGAACGTGATAAGCCAAACGCCTCAGGATAGAATGGGCAAATACAATAAGTGCAAAATTACCCACTACAAAAGCCAAGGAAACATATTAGGGGGCGTCCATAAATTACGTGAGATGTGTAAGGGGGGGAGGGGGTCGAGCCAAATCTCATAAAATCTTACGTTGGAGAGAGGGGGTCTCGACAAATATCTCGCATTTTTTTTATTGATATAAAAATATACTATTTTGGTCCATTTAATCTAGATTGTACATTCTTAAGATATAGTCTTAAGTGTAACCTTAATACGATCAGGATCATTCACTAATTCGTTCGAAAGAAAATAATTTAATTCGTACTTCGACGTTAACATTTAGTGACTGTCAATCCACCATGTTTGTTATACCAAATAGCTCAATTTAATCCAAATTTACGCTAAAGTATGTCATTTGTTTTCATGCCACTTCACAATCCACATTTTGAAAAATCTCACATCAGATTGGAGGATGGGTTAGAGTAAAATCTCACGACATCTCACCAGGGAGGGTCAGGAAGTTAAAAAAAGCATCTCACGTAATTTATGGACGCCCCCTTATCCAACATGAAAAGGGAGAAAGCTAGCCAATTATAGAAAAGGCTTTACTTTTCACGCGTAAAGGGCTTCAAACCTTTTGAAAGTTGCGTGCGAACGGCGAAATTCAAGCTACCCTCAAATTCTAAGAAACAAAATCATATTTCGATCATCGCGATATATTTCCGGTTGTCGAACCGGTTCCATATTCACACATCTTTTCATACATTAAGTCAGTAAAAAACAATACGTCGGCTGGCTCATCAGCAGTATTGGATTTCAGGGCATTCGGATTGTTCATATTTTTTGGTTATGTTGTTAATTAGGTCGTGTTTGTATAAATTTTGTTTTATAAGATAATTCGGGTTTCATTTATTAACCGTTTCGTTATTGTCGTGTTTCAGTATGAAGGTTAGACTAAAAAAACGGTTTGCCGACTGAGAATATTCATTCATATCAATTTCTAATAATTTTTCAATCAAGTTTTTATTGGTAGCCATTTAATTCAATACTGATTTAATGAAGTTAGGTAGTATAGTCTCAACAACTAATAATTTCATTTCAATATGTCAGTGCTCGATATTGTCGTGTTCCAATTTGGCTGATGAAGTAGCCGGTAAATATGCATAATCTTTATGTTATAGTATGTAATAGACAACGTATCACTAGCATTTTGGGTGTGCGTAAGCGCTTTGTACTATTTCCTTGTAGGAAATATGTCTGCTTGATCTCTTCCTATATTAAACAAACATTCGCTTGCTCTCAGTTTATTTTCCATTCAAAAATAAAGCTAAAGCCATCCAGTCAAAAGTTATTCCTGTGTATAATAACCAGACAGCATTAAAATCTAGACAGGTACTTCAGAGCCGCTTTCAGTCGTAAAACGTCCTTTAAATAAGCCATAAAATATTGTCGACTATTTAAATTTATCTATGAACTTCGACCAGGCAGACGGGACTCGGGGATTTTGTTGGATTGTGTATTTCGTTGATTATATTTATGGATTGAGTCATATTTCTATACTTTGATAATTAAAGACCAAAACTATTAGTTTTTAATTACTTTTTTACTATCAATGTGTACAATCATTGTATTTTACACTCTTTTTTAAGGTGGTGCCTCTGTGGTCTAGCGGTTCAGGTGTTGGACTTGACTGCACGAGGTCCCGGGTTCGAATCCTGGGTCGGGCAACAAAAAGAAAATTTGGTTTTTCCAATTTTCTTATTAAAAACAACGTTGCTCGGTATTAAATATGTGCCCGGTTGGCGATAGGCTTGCCACCTATCACATTGTGGGACTTAGTATCTTCGGCTAGTCGTGGGTGACCTGGTTGTGCCTCTGCCTACCTCTTCGGGGATATGGGCGTGAAGATACTTTTTTTAAGGTAAAACTCTGGTACTTTTCTACAATACACTTTATTTAACAGTCAATGTTATACTTTAGCCAACCGGTTACACTTTTTACAGCTTCATCTTCATCAGGTCTTTGTAACTAAAAAAACGTTTAATATACATACTTATAAGTCTAATTAATAAATCTGTTAGTTAAAGATTAAAGTTTCTGTTAGTCTGTTAGTTAAAGAAAGTGTATCATGGAAAAGTACAAGAATTTACCTTGAAAAATTATGTGTGTGTTCCACCTAGTGCCACAGATTAAAAGTATAGATTTCTTTGTATTTTAATTTAATAATCAAATTTAATGTTATTCTGATATCCGCCTCGTTGGAGTGGCTAGTGTATACGCCTAACTCCGCCGACCTACCGCGAGGCTCAGGGTCAATTTCCGACGGGGGCAATCATTTGTGTGTTGAATATTTAGGTGCCTGTATGTCCAGGTCGGGGTGTTTATTACATTTATCCCAGCATCTATATATTTCTACATATCAGTTATGCTGTCTCACACCCGTAACATTGAATGTAAATATGTCGATATGATTTTAGGATTTTTTCAGAAATCCTATCATCAGATCTAGATTTGGTAACAATATGATCATCTCAGAAGTTCAAAAAAAAAAAATTTTAAAAAACGGTTCAAAAAAAATATAAACAAAGGCGTTGAACTCGAAGACGTCGCTCCTTGTCAAGTAAATACCCAAGATATTTCTATCAATTATTATAGGAATTTCGTTTATTTCCGCGTATGTGAGTATCATCACTACATAGTATATAAAACAAAGTACCGTCCTCTGTCCCTATGTCCCTTTGTATGCTAAAATCTTTAAAACTACGCAACGGATTTTGATGCGGTATTTTTTAACAGATAAAGCATTAAAAGAGGGAGGTTAATGTGTATATTTTATACCCGTCCGAAGCCGGGGCGGGCCGCTAGTAGGATATAATATGACAATAATAAACACAATTGTGCCATTTAAATAAAATGGTTGCTAACTTCCGTCTTAACTTTAAGTCGATTTAAATACCAACACAGTAAAAAAATGTATCGCACTATTTTGCCGTTAACTTTTTTCATATTTTGTAAAAGATAATGCATTGTTTAAATCTCTACGGTAGAGGCATCTTCAGCCAAGTGTCAGGTAAAGTGGTCACTTCGGTTCGGTAATAAGCTACGTTGTACGACCCTCCAGGGCTGCCGCGTCAGGCATTTCGCTGAAGATGATCGTTGATCATGACACGTCATTATAAATGTATTTTTGTCAATCCTGATAATTATATCATTATCAAGGGGAGTCCCCTTCTAGCCGTAGTTTTTCTCAGAAAATATTTTCTTTATTTGAAAACTAGTTTCCACTTGCGGCTTTGCCCGTATAGCAATTCATGTTTTTTTTTTTAAATTGCAGCTTTTATGTTACTTTGATGTAAAAGCTATGTTCCGGTAAAGTCTTATCTAAATCAGCTCAGTAGTTTGTGCGCCAAAGAGTAACAAACATCCATCCATTTCCAAAAACTTTCGCAGTTATAAAATAAGTAGGTTTCTTTTTTTAAGCGATAACGATATTTGTTAGTGATAAGAACAAAAATGCTGCTGACATCTATCATAAATATTATAGGTTTTCCCCAGTGTTAGTCCGGCAGCAGCTCGTAAAAGGTGAGCATAGGCTTACCGTCACTAACACCGTGACATTTGACTAGGTGGTAGAGTTTCGCAGCGACTCACCCGGATTGGTACCACCTCCTTACATTCCTGTCGCCATGACGTCATGACGTTTTCGGTGAGGTAGCCGGTAAACTTAATTTTGCTCGAGGCCTAACATCCCGGCTTCAGGTTGGCAACGCACCATTACCATCTTTGGTGTCTCTAGGCGTTGTGAATTTCTTACCATCAGGAAATCCGTCTGCTTGCTTGCCTTCCAATACCATACAAAAAAAAGGCGTGTTGCTGTCCTGAGACCAAGATGTTAGCCTACTATGCAAATGCAACCTTAACCTACGGAGTGAACATGACAAAGTCATTATCAGGCATCATAAAGGCAATGAACATTAGTAAGCTGTAGCCTGTTGAACGTAAATCCTACTATTTTGCAATAACCACCGACAAAAACTTTCACAATTATACGGTGAAAAAATGGCTGACGAAATCGAATTTTAGTAGTAGGCCACCTGACATAAAAAACGTCTTTCATCTTCAACCAGAGAAAGCACAACTTCAATGAAATCGGCTCAGGAGTTTAGCTGTTAAGGAGTGAGATAGATTTTCATATTTGTATATATTAATACGTGATGCCAAAACTTTGGACCCCTTTTTACGAAATTGCGAGGACGAAGGAGCATATAACACTTATAGTTTATGTGTAGGAGAAATGCAGAACGTTAATATTTTTCAATAATAATGCTTATAAAGTACATTAAACCAATAAATAAAACATTACCCACACCACCATGCATTTGACACACAAGCAAATATATTGATGATAACGATCAAAGATCACAGATGGCGCACTATAAAGTTTGGAAACAAAGTAGTTGGTCTTGAGAAATGAAGATGAAGCGTTCTTATCAACAACATATTGAAATTTGTTATAAATCGCAAGTATAAATCGCATCCCACTAATAAGCCGCAAGAACCTATAAACATAAAAGACCATCACTCACGGGAGACACTTCAAAGACGTCACCAGGTTATTCCAGTGCGTTTTAGTAGATAATTAAAGTTGTCACGTCCGTCGGAGGCAGACCACGGAATTGTGTCTTTCATAAAACTTAGACAAGTTAACAGCACTTGAATACAACGAGCTGTCATAAATTTCCTTTATATCTTACTTTTATCGTGCATGAGTTTATACCTTTACGTGGATGTGAGAATGTAGGTTTTCCTGCTATATATTTGATTATACTATTGATGCTTTGTTAAGTTTAGGTATGTGTATAAAAATGAAGGAATTTGTAAAAAAAATATCTCCACGCCCATATTACTGAAGAGGAAGGCAGAGGCACAACCAGGACAGCCACGGCTAGCCGAAGACACTAAGTCCCACAACTTGATAGGTGACAAGCCTATCGCCAACCGGGCACATATCCAATCCCGGGCAACGTTGTTGTAATATAAAATTAAAAATGTATAAACTTACATATTATAATATAAAATCGAAATTATACATTTCCTTTTTTTTTGTGCCCGACCCGTTAATCGAACCCAGGACCTCAAGAAGTTAAGTCTGACGCCGGACCGCTAGACCACAGAGGCCACTATATAAAATTGGAAATAATCTGAAATTGGCGTTTCAAGGAAGCACTATTTCGCATTTACAATATTAGTTACTTAAGTCAAAGGAATCAGAAAGCTGTTAGAAATGGACACAGAAGGAGAAACTTGAATGTTATAAAATAATTTGACATTTACTCGTTGGTCGAGTGGCTAGCGTACACGCTTACATCAAACAACCGCGAGGCTCGGGTTCGATTTCCGACGGGTGCAGGCATTTGTGTGATAAACATTTAGATGTCTACATTTTCGGATATAGGTGTTTACTAAATCTATTTAAGTATTTCTATGTATTAGAATCGTTGACTAACATCCATAACACAAGCATATAATTTGCTTACCAAGGTTAGATTCAATTTGTATGACTTGTCAAACAAAAATAAAAAAAAATGTTAGAAAGTGTCCGTATCAATAGTTTACCTAGTTATAACTATGTAGACATATTAGTGTGGCTGCAGTTTTTTCTTAGACGAGCGCTCTTGAACTGAGACTGTCTCGAGAGACAACCCTCTCAACATCAGCTGCAAGTGTGACAGAGAGGTCAAAGTGTTGCATAACCGTTATGGTAATTAATAACAATAGAAATTTGCTCTTTAGCTGAGAGAAATCGGTCAAGTGCCTAATATTTTAAGGTAAACTTTTAGTACAGTTGCAAAAAAACTTACAAAGTTTACAAAAACAGTCAAATATTCTCAAAAATTTAACAATAAATGGTCTCTGTGGTCTAGCGGTCCGGGTGTTGGACTTGACTGCATAAGGTCTCGAGTTCGAATCCCGGGTCGGCCAACAAAAAGAAAATTGGATTTTTCAAATCCACACTAATATTATAAATGCGAAAGTAACTCTGTCTGTCTGTCTGTTACCTTTTCACGCCTAAACCACCCAACCGATTTTGCTGAAATTTGGTATGTAGATAGTTTGCATTCATGAGAAGGACATAGGCATATTATTTTTTGGAAATTTAACCCCTAAAAGGGTTAAAAGGGCAAAGTTTATATGAGAAAAATATTTTTGTTGCACATTTTTGCATGAAACTTTGAATTAATACTTTTTAGTTCTAATGATGAAACACGTATTTCAGAGTTTTTCGAAATTCACCTCCATTGGGAGTTAAAAGGGGTGGCAAAATTTGTATGAGAAAAATATTTTTATTGCACATTTTTGCATGAAACTTTGAATTAATGCTTTTTAGTACAAATGATGAAACACGTATTTCAGGGTTTTTCGAAATTCACTCCCATTGGGGGTTAAAGGGCCACCCCCTTTAACCCCCTAAGTTTGTCTGGAAAATTTAATTCTATTGAAATATTTTGCGTAACACTGAAATAATGCTCTGCAATACAAATTATGAAATACATATCTAAGCGTTTTTTGAAAATCAACCCCTATGGGGGTTAACGGGGATGGCACAATTTGCGTAGGAAAAATATTTAACAGTAATTTTTACCATAAGTCCTTAACAATGAACCACGTACTTCAGTTTATCATTAACACCAAACACACAAAGAAATTATGATACACATACTAAACTAGCAAAAATTTATATCATATGTTAATATCATAATCATAGCAAAATTGGTTAAAAATCCCTACTAATATTATAAATGTCAAAGTAACTCTGTCTGTCTGTCTGTTACGCTTTTACGCCTAAACCAGTCAACCGATTTTGATGAAATTTGGTCCAGAGATAGAATAAACTCTAAGGAACAACATAGGCTACTTTTTAACAAAAATATAGGGGAGAATGAGTAAAAAGAGGGGATGAATGTTCATGTGGAAGTTCGTCATTTTTAAAGCTGTAACAGTGAAACTTTGTATTTAGACACTTTATGATAAACGAAAGAACAAAGGCTACTTTTTATCGGAAAAAATGGGGAAGAATGGGTAAAAAGAGGGGATGACTGTTCATATGTATATTCGTCATTTTTAAAGCTGTAACAGTGAAACTTTGTATTTAGACACTTTATGATGAACGAAAGAACATAGGCTACTTTTATTACTAAAAAAAGAGGTGATGAATATTCGTATGGAAAATCGTTTTTTTTTTGTTTGAGAGGGTATATTTCAGAGGTGGTCCCATGGTCACCAGGTCAGGATCTGAGGATAAAATCCTGGATAAGAACGAGGGAAACTAAAAAAATGTCGGCAAGAATAGTGTTTTTGTGGATTATGATCACTTGCTAGTATTCGACAATGGTCACTCCATACACAGACTCAACAGACTTGCGGAATAGGCTGAACATTAAGTTTCTTTGAGGGATTCGGAGATATTTACACATACGAAAGAGAGAAGATCAGCCAGCACTCAGCGTCAAGCTCAAAGTAGAATCATTTTCAGAAGGTTTAATAGGAATGTTTTTGTTAATCCAGGATTCTATTATGATCACACGTTACAGTATAAAAATACTCATTTGATTTTAATTCGAAAAATTATTAAAAATATCAGCATTGTGATCCCTTAACATCCAAAGATGAAACGCAGGGTTGTGCTAATGGTAAGGTATTATTACTTTTGCTTGGTGAACCAGCTGAGCCGCTAAAGTCTCTTAAAGAATCTCGAAGATTTTTAAGCAATATTCGCAAAAGCAATAATTGTTTTCAAATAACGTCGCTTAGAGTAGGTAGACACATCATTATGCCAGGACTTTTTTCAGTGCAAGGTCAAATTTATCACAAAATCTGTTCATACTAATATTAAAAAGCTGAAGAGTTTAATTTTGTTGCTACAATTTCTAACTGTGAGTTTCTGAAGATATCCCCGAAGGGTTAGTTCGGCCTAACTGTACAACCAGAGCGCTCACGACTAGCCGAAGACATTAAGTTCAATTTTGTAGATGACAATTTCTAAATGTGAGTTTCTAAAGATGTCCCCGAAGGGTTAGTTCGGCCTAACTGTACAACCAGAACGCTCACGACTAGCCGAAGACATTAAGTCCAAATTAGAAAAGAGAAAGTGTATGTTCAGTTTTGACGACAAAATTGCAAAATTGATTTTAACATTTAAAAAAAAATAGACAAAACTTTGGATAGCGATGTAGGCTACATTTTATCTTAAAATTTTAACGAGCAGTGTTGGAGAGCTAAATATCAAATAAGAAGACTACGCGGGCGAAGCCGCGGGTAACAGCTAGTTATAGATATGAGCGTAAAGATACTACTTTGAAAAACAAAGTTGTTGTTTGCCGGTGAAAAGTATTACTGGTATTTTGGGTCATCCAATCAAATACCTCGTGCTACTCTCGACATAAATATAAATATCGCTAATCTATTATACCTCCTACTACGAAACGCTTCAAGATCGACTCCAACTCACACTTGAGCACTTTCTCGTTCTCGTTTATTGTGATAAAAAAAAGTACGCTTTGTCATTTAGAAAACTTAATTTTTTAAGTAAGCCAAAAGAAAACGATTAAGCATACTACCTGATAGTATGAGACAACTGTACAGTTACCTACCATAGATACTACTTATTTATTAATTGTACTTCTTCGTTTTCTTAAAGTATTCTTATTTTCAAATACAAATTAATTAAAATAAATGAAAGAAAAAGAAAACAAATATTGGTTCCCTCAGCGTGCCTCAACCTCATTCAATTTCACTAATTCCAGTATGGTTTTACCATGGGTCCGAAATATAAAATCAAAGCGACTTTTCAAAAATACTTATTTAAAATAGCGGAGATCACCGAAACTAAAAAACTACAATCGCAATTACACACCCAAGTAGGTATGTTTTACAAAAATACTTGTTTAATGGGACATTCAGTTTCTTATGGTTCTACATTTATTATTTCAAGCAATTCATTCGGGTTTGTTGTTCAACTTTAGTTTAAGTACAATTGACCGAGCGTGAAACAGAGTAGACATATTTTTCCATGTAATATGACAGCATTACTAAGTTATTTATTCTGTGGCATTATCTGTGGTAGTTTATAGTAAGTTAGTAAATCTGGGAAGTCTCCTAAAATATTGTTATTTATTTATTTCAATAATACCAATAGTTATCGGAGAGACAATCTTATAATTTATGCCATAAAGTTGCTTAGCTAAGTGGACCTTTAACATGGAAATAACAATGCTCTTAGTGTTCATGGTAGGGTTCCTGATTTTTTAGTATATTAATAAATTAAAAAGTTACAATAAACGTAGAATACGTTTTTTATAATAAGAACAATAAAAAATACTAAGATCATTAAATATTTGCACACCACTATGTTATTACGAACTTATATTTTGTTAGGTACACATATTCTACAAACAAATGTCTTTCATTTTATTTTTTTTAAAAGTATATTCACGCTCATATCCCCAAAGAGGTAAGCAAAGGCACAACCAGCTAACCGAAGACACTAAGTCCCACAATGTGATAGGTGGCAATCCTATCGACAACCGGGCACATATCCAATCTCGAGCAAAAATTTTATTTATTATAAATTTGGAAAAACTCAATTTTCTTTTTGTTGCCCGACCTGGGATTTGAACTCGGGACCTAATGAAATCAAGTCTAACAACTGAACCACTATACCACAGAGGCATTTTATAAAAATAAAAAACCTCTTATCGCTTATCTTTTGAACCAAACGTCAAAACCATAACATATGGTAGATAGGTTGTTTAACATTCAGTCATGACAAATAGTAATTATTTCACCTATGAGCAGCTTAAAGCCCTAAACTGCATTAGCGTGTATATCATAAGGAAAAGTCCCAATCCCTTATACGATATGACATAATAACAGCCGGTAGCCGGTAGTCACTTACAGTACTACTATTTAAATCATGCGCTTCAGCTCTACTAGTCTAAGAACCGAAGTAAGATCGACCAGTTTACCGAGCTGATAATAGGATGAAACCGGTTTTATAGCAAATTTAGTATATCAGAAAATATATTAAAAATGGGTTGCCTACAAAAATCCTGGACCGAATATTTTTTATTTTTTATAAAAAATATGTTTTTAACATTTCCAATTTTTTTCAGGCAACTCTATATATTAACTTAAATTGTAGTAAAAAATTGTAATAAAACTGCACATATTTTGATATATATATTTTTTCCTATCATTTGATCCCGCGAAAGTATCCTATTATCAGCTTGCTGAAGGTCGACCTTACTTCGGATCTTCGACTTTAAGGGTATCTTTTTATACTCTAAACTTTTATTTTTAAATTGGCAGACCTAATCTAAATTTAAGCGAAATTCTGAATACTATGTAACAACAAGTCTAGATATCTTTAAAATACATTCGGATTGCCGAAGCTTGACGAATAAAGCCGAAGTGCATAATTTAAATAGTATTACTGTACTCAAAAATCTGAATATCTCCCTTTGGCAACGCCTGAATAATATCTTTGAAGGACTTAGGTGCCGTTTATTTTATATCAACAAAAAGATCCTTTGCCACCCACCATCATATACGATACTAAAAACGGAACGGATAAGTATCTTCACGCCCATATCCCCGAAGAGGTATGCAGAGGCACAACCAGGGCACCCACGACTAGCCGAAGACACTAAGTCCCACTATGTGATATGTGGCAAGCCTATAGCCAACCGGGCACATATCCAATCCCAACAACTTTCTTTTATCAGAAAATTAGAAAAAACCCCATTTTCTCTTTATGGCCCGACCCAGGATTCGAACCCGGGACCTCTTGCAGTCAAGTCCAACAAATGAATCGCTAGACCACAGAGGCAATAGGCGGTAGTATTGTTCCGTTTTTAATCAAAACGCCTAAACTATTACTGACACTACTACTAGGTACTACTGACTAACATGAACCATAGAAACCTTAAGTATTGAAGGTGCAGTTTTCCTGAGTGTCAAACAAATGCGTGATAGATTATTTTGGTCTTGGTTGTTTAGACTAGTAGGAGTGGTCTAATTTGAAATATGTTATGGCCTAAGACAACGAACAAGAGCCAAGAGAAAATAGTGGCTTTTACACCATAGATGTCATAGGTGTGTTGCTATACTGTGGCCGGGGTATTAAGCCAATCATGCAAGACTACCGGTCACCCTACTTATATCCAACAATTTAAACATAGAAAAAGAGTAGATTTAAAAAAAAACATAGACTTCGTCTTACCGTCACAATGGGTTCCCAGTGGAGATCTAAATAATATCAATACGCGGGCGAAGCCAGGAGCAACAGCTAGTTTCACATAAATTAAATCACAATATCCCAACATACACCTTAGTAGGTACTTCATTTATAAAGTTAAAAACTAAATTCAAAGTTATATTAATTCAAATAAAATATGAAGCCAGTGAGAAGTTACTAAGTTTAAAATAAATCCCCCGTGGATCTTAAAAAGGGGTTTTTATTTAAGTTTGCGGTAAATATTCATCGGGTATTTATAATGGGCACGCTAATCAAGACGCGCCACGTATTAAACCCCATGCAACCTTTATGGGACCCCTCCCTCACATTAGCTTAATTAGAGGTTCATTGGTACGATATAAAATATGGCAATATTTAAAATCACCCTGCAACTTGCGACCTGAGATACTAAACTTTAGATACGGCCTACAATAATCCTACTAATATTATAAATGTGAAAGTTTGTATGTTTTTTTGTTACTTCTTCACACAAAAACTGCAAAACCGATACTGACTGAACCCATCTGTGGTCATGAGGTTTAGGTGTTGGACTTGACTGCGTGAGGTCCCCGGTTCGAATCCCCGGTCGGACAACAGAAAGAAAATTTGGGTTTTCCTATTTTCTAATAAAAAAAATGTTGCTCGGGATTGGATATGTGCCCAGTTGGTGATAGCTTGCCACCTATCACATTGTGGGACTTAGTGTCTTCGGCTAGTCGTGGGTGCCCTGGTGGTGCCTCTGCCACCCGTTTGTGGGATATGGGCGTGAAGATACTTTACTTTTTTTATAAATTAGAGTCATACATAGAGGATAACTTAGATTGACAAACAGAATAGTTTTTATCCCAAAAAAAAATTTTGTGGGACCAATAACCACGCGGGCAGCAGCTAGTATAACACATAGTTTTATCGCAATGAAACTGCAAAAAATTGACTTTGATTTCAATAAGTCCTCTACGTACAAAAAAATGAGTACTTTCCTTTATTTCCTGGGATTTCATTATCAGATCCAATACACAATGCACACATTGTACACTACGTATACACATTGTTATGTGGATATAACATGTGTCTGGGACCCCACGTTACAGGGTTACCAAATGTGGAGACTAACTGTGAAATTTGCTTTTTTTTAAATGAAATATATAAACTGTAAAAATTATATATCGTCAAGCCCTTCACGTAATAGGCAGGGTATCGAGTGTCAAGTATCATGATTCCAACAAACCTGTCTGGATTTCTTCACATTCATTACTCTTATCATATAAACAGGCTGGAGACACTCAGATAAATTTTATGTTTTTTGATTCCGCGGACTTGCTGTAGTAGTGTATTTATTCCCAGTCCTAAGTACCCACCTAGTTTGCTGTATCAATCCTGTGGGGCTACATACCGCAAGAGTTCAGTCATCTTATAATCTTCTTATATTAGAGGTCAGCGAACAAGAACACGGCTCTCCAGATGGCAGGAGACAACTGTGGCTCATAAACACCACAGATGTTACAGGTGCGTTACTTTCTGGACCAGAACTTAAAGAAGCTCTAAAATACTTCTTCTCAATATGTGACCGCGTTCCGATCCGGTAGTAGTTTTTAATATTATATAGACTCGTCACAAGTGCCTATTAAAAGGTGAATGTGAATAAAAATATTTTCTTTTCTTTTCTATTCATAAAAGCGGCAGGAACAGTTAAGGCAGTGGAATGTCTATATGCCCTACCCGGGCAAATTGCTTCACAGCACTCTACTAGCAGTGGTTTTGTTGGTAATGCCATATTTGTGTATGATGGAATACTTTATTCGAACCTGGAACAACAAGGGGGGGAATCTTCTCTATCTCATTCCAATGAAATCGGCTTAGCTGCTCTAGATTTCGGGTGGAAAGAGAATAATAGGAATATTAAAGATTTTTTTTGTTTTAAGTGAAGTGTAAAATTAAAGTAGGTATATTGTAAAAAAATATAATTATATTGATTTGGCAGACAGATACTTCAATATAATTATTATATGTAAAAGTACCTATAGTTGTCTATACAAAATTATTGTATAATACTAGCTATTGCCTGCACCCATAGTGCGATCGGGATTAAAAGTAGCCTATATGTTATTCCAGATCACAATCTATCTATGTTCCAAATTTCAGACAAATCCGTTCAGCCATTCGAGCATGTCAGAGTAACAAACATCCATACATACATACTCAAAAACTTTCGCATTTGTAATATTAATAGGATTATGTACGCCATATTGTTTTAACACTGATCGCCACTGTGGTAGCGGTCCGGTGTCAGCCGTTGATTACTTGAGGTCCTGGGTTCGATTCTTATCAGGACAACTGGTTAGCCATAGATTTGTCAGTTACCGCCTATCACATTGTAGGATCAGTACTTTATTCTAAGTACCTCGGTAGTACCTCTGCCTAATGTCTCAAGGATACGCGGAAGATATTTTTTAATATTATTTCAAACTAGAATGAATGTTTTTATACACCGACTTATGATAACCGTTACGTATGTGGACTAAAAAATGTCGAGACATCATAAAAAGTTGTATTCATATTCGCATAAGACACGCAACAAAGGCTTCAGTAAATAGGTCACCGAGGTTTGTATTCGTAAAAAATGTTCTTTTTTATGATATTGGAAGGCAAACAAGCAGACGGATTTCCTGATGGTAAGAAATTCACGCCGCCTAGAGACACCAAAGTCCTAAGGGTGCGTTGCCAACCTGAGGTCAGGATGTTAGGCCTCAAGCAAAAGTAAGTTTACCGGCTACCTTACCCTCCGAACCGGAACACGTCATAACGTTATGGCGGCGGGAATAAGTAAGGCAGTGGTACCAATCCGAGTGAGTCGCTGCGAAATTCTACCATCTAGTAAGTAGTAGTACCACCTAGCTTATTTTGTCAATAGACATCAATATTTTATTGGGAAGGAAAACATTTTTACTGATTTTTTGATAGCAATAGCAAGGAATAGATACGCGCTTGCTAAAGTTGGCTATAGTGCGTTACCAACCCGAAGCTAGAATATTAAGTAAATTGACAATCTATCGTCCAGAATATAACACGACTGCAGCGAATACTGACGCTATCGACAGGAATAAATGAAGCGATGATTCAAATCCTTGGAAGCCGTCTTAAAACTCTAACATCTAGTCAAGGTCGAGGTTTAGTGGCAAATAAAAAGAAGCGACGTTTGCCTCTTACGAGCTATCTTGTCAGAAAGGCATTTTTTTTATTCCTCAAACGAATCCGTTTCTATGAGCAATAGGACAAATTTTAATAGCAATGCTGCTGGTACTTGAGGCATTTCCTTACTTGGTTATTACTTTTTTATGAAATAAAACAGCGGTCAATCACGCGGTTCTCATAATAGTGAGATAAAATAAATAAATAAACAAATTTCCTTGGACAAGTTACACAAATTGAATCTAGTCCCAAAGTTAGCAAATTATATGCTTGTGTTATGGATGCTAGTCAACGATACTAATACATAGAAATACTTAATAACAGAATAAATTTAAAAAACCCAGACTTGGAAAATGCAGACATCTAAATGTTCATCACACAAATGCCTGTCCCCGTCGGGAATTGAACCCGAGCTGAGGAACCGTGAGCGGTTGGTCGGTGTAGTTAGGCATGTACGCTATCCACTCGACCAGCGAGGCGGTCAATATTCAATTCATGACATAAACACCATAGATATTATAGAACTACCTACCATAAATGTTGATACCTTGTATAGTAAGGCGGTAGGAACCTGGGAATCTACCCTAGCAAGTAGCCGCACAACACTTTAATAGCGCGAACGGTATTTTTGACCCATTTAACCTATTTTTGCCTCTGCCGTCAGTCTCTAGCTGCCAGGCAAGAAGATATATTACAGAGAGGGAAGGAGTTAGACTATTCTATTCCGGTGACCCGGATTACCAAGAGGAAACTTTTTAATAAGAAATCATATCTAACAATTGACAGCCTTGGTTTACTTTGCTTTATTTAGAGCGGAGACAAAAGTCAAATCGGTCAGTAAAGTACAATTATATGTATTTATACTGGTACCACACGTTTTTATTTTTGGCTTTATAAGTCAAAGATGCGTTCAAAAATATATTTTAACACAACAGATGTTTATGAATTTTCCTAATAAACTGAGCAATGTTGTTTTGTGTTAAAAATAAGTACTGATTTCCAAATATTTTTTTAATAATTGAACGTTCTTCTGTGTAAATAACATCGTGAAATTTTACAAGTTTTAAAAACTAAACAGTATGGCTAGCAAAATTTTTTATGTTTAATTTATACTCTTATTTTAATAAATAGTACATAATAAATAATACTTAGTACGTAATTAAAAAAGTAAATAAATAAAAAAAAGTACCTTCAAGCCCATATCCCCGAAGAGGTAGGCAGAAACACAACCAGGCACCCACGACTAGCCGAAGACACTAAGTCCCACAATGTAATAGATGGCAAGCCTATCGCCGACCGGACACATATCCAATCCCGAGCAACGTTTTCTTAATAGAAAATTGGAAAAAGCCAATTTTCTTTTTGTTGGCCGACCCGGGATTCGAACCCGGGACCTCAGGCAGTCAAGTCCAATAACTGAACCGCTAGAGCACAGAGGCGAAAAGTAAATAAATGAAACAAATTAAAGAATCTCAGTTTTGTATTGTTGTTGTAGAGTTGTTATTTTCCGTATTTTCTAAAACCTCTAAAAGTTATAACTTTTAAAGCCTTGAAGCGGGATTTAGCAATAACAAAACGTTCCTAGAGATCTAATAGGCACTAAAATTGTTCTCACGTTTACGATCAGCTATAATGAATGTCAGTCACAGTTGTCAAACTCATCTTTTTTACACGCGTCAGGCAAAGGAACATAGTGTAAGGTTTATTGCGTTTCAGATAATGTTAAGCTTAGAGGAATGTGCAGCTCTAGGATGATATTGAAATAGATGTTTTGTTTCACGTGCTGCTATTTTAATTTGATTTGCAGAGTTCGTTGGATAAACTTAAAGTAACATTATTGATTTACATTATTATACTAGCTGCTGCTCGCGACTTTACACTCGTATTAAATCTATTTAGTAACCTACAGGATGTATGATGCTATGGTATAACACAACATGTAAGGTATACCATGGTAATAAAAACTACATAATAATGTAGTATACGTAGTATAGTATATATTATCGCATCTGTGGTCTAGCGGTCCAAGTGCTGGACTTGACTGGATGAAGACCTGGTTTAGAATCCTAAGTCGGGCAGCAAAAAAGAAAATGTGGTTTTTCCAATTAAATGTCTTCGGCTAGTTGTGGGTTGTGCCTCTGCCTACCTTTTCGGGGCTATAGGCATAATTATACTTGCTTAAAGTATATTTGAATGAGAGAAAATTAGATGTAGTTACGAAATTTCATCAAAATCGGTTCAATAGTTTTGGATTGAACCTAAACAGACATCGTGATATGAGATTTTTATAGTATCATATATATAAATAACGCTTCGCGTTATTTTTCCGCTGCTCACTTCTAAACTTCTTCACTTTGTGCTGATTAATCCATCTTGAAAGTCTCTTAATTTGAAGTCACAATTTTATTTTAATCTAACAAAAACTTTAGCCACAGCAACGCGTGGCCGGGTCTAAGAGTTATACATAAATAAAGAGCAATCATTGCTCATATACCTAAAATAGTGTTTTTTAATAGGATAATACTGAAAAAGTTTATACATTTCTAGAAAATAATGTAATACCCTATCTATCTAGAAATTTATAGAAAATAATAATAAACTATGAAATATTGTAAACAAAAGATAAAGCAACAGAATAAGATAGAATATACGAGTAAGTATTTTAACGTCTTATGAAGTTAAACGATGCATGGTAGCTTCCGAAAACTATCTGTCTCTTGAAATTCTTAATTATTGGTATATCCGACAACCTCTCTTGTCTTTTGAATGTCTGTTTTCCTTAGATATTGCATCACGCGTGATTTATCTGGGTGGCCCTATTATAAAATTTAACGCAGCTAGTAAAAAAAAAAGTATCTTCACGCCCATATCCCCGAAGAGGTAGGCAGAGGCACAACCAGGGCAACCACAACTAGCCGAAGACACTAAGTCCCACAATGTGATAGGTGGCAAGTCTATCGCCAACCGGGCACATTTCCAATCCCGACCAACATTTTTTCTTTATTAGAAAATTGGAAAAATCCAACTTTCTTTTTGTTGGCCGACCTGGGATTCGAACCCGGGACCCCATGCAGTCAAGTCCAACACCCGGACCGCTAGACCACAGAGGCGATAACGCAGCTAGTCTACAATAACTACGAATGAAATAGGCTTCGAGCTACACTATCACACAAAAGTTTTATTTATTTTTAACATGTATCGCATTGTGCATGATTCTGTACGGTCGCGCTTATTAACTCCCTATTAAAAGAAGTAATAAAGTGTTTGTATGATGTTTTCATTCAATAGCCTATTACAGCTCTAGACCGTTTGTATTTTATGTTCGTCGCCTTAGATTTTATATCTTCTTTAAATAATAACGATACATTGATGTTTCAAAAGCTTACTGTTCGAATTCTTATAACACTATTCAAAGTTAAACGTCTTTGAATGCAGTGTTCACGTTTTACGTCTTTTGCCTTTGATTTCAAAATCAATTCAGAAATAATCATCTTAACCTTAATATAATTTTTCCGTTAGTCCAGACTCCTTTGCAAAATAGGCCATCTGCATTCCTACCAGGCAGCTCGTAAAAGGCGAGCATAGGCTTGCAGTCATTAACACCGTGACATCCTACTGGTGGTAGATTTCGCAGCAACTCGCCCGCATTGGTACCAACGCCTTACCTGTTCTTGCCGCCATAACATCAGTGCTTGCCGTTGACGTGTTCAGGTTCGGAGGTTAAGGTAGCCGGTAAACTTTTTTGCTCGAGGCCTAACATCTCGGCCTTAGGTTGACAACGCACCATTACCACCTTTGGTGTCTCTAGGCGTTGTGAATTTCTTACCATCAGGAAATCCGTCTGCTTGTTTGCCTTCCAATATTACAAAAAAAACCTGAAAAATTCAGATATTAAAAAAGGAACTATGTTGCTAATCCCACGAAACTAGTGTTCCTGTTGTGTTGGGAAATCTTTCAAATAATACTGAACATGAGAAGCCTAACTGACATTCCCGCGTACCTACATTTCGTCGAAAAAAATCCAACTCGTCAAGTCCTTGGCCAACTCTTACAACAACTTAGTCGCCTCAGCGGTCTAACGGTTCAGTTGTCGGACTTGACTGCGTGAGGTCCCGGGTTCGATTCCTGGGGCGAGTGACTAAGAAAATTTTTTTTTTCAATTTTCTATTAAAAAAACTGCTCGGGATTGGATATGTGCCCGGTCGGCGACAGGCTTGCCACCTATCACATTGTCGGACCTGTATTCGGCTAGTCGTGGGTGCCCTGGTTGTACCTCTGCCTACCTCTTCGGGGATATGGGTGTGAAGATACTTACTTACTTGGCCAACTATTTCTAAGAACTCACCACAAAGTATACCAACTTGTGCTCGACGTACGACTTCCCTCGACACCGAGACATCCTCGGGAAATCGACGGTACTCTACAAACGACGCAGTATAAGACTGAATGTAAGACCAAAAGGTTAATAAAAGAAATGTACGTGTAACAAAATGGTAATATAATGCAAATACGTTAAATCGCAATGAATATTATTCGATCATTTCATTACTTATGCTGTGCACATTAATAAGTTTATGTAAGTGAGTAATGTATGTAATTGCAAGAATAAGCATACGGATTGCTTGAAACAGGTCTCCTATAAACACTTAAAATGTTATTGTCGTGTTTCCAATCTGGTACTGAGAAATTAGGCATTTTGCGCAATATGTAAGTTTAAATTGTTCTTTATAGAGGAACAAGATCACCAGCACTGGCGTTGTGATGGTAGAAATAAACAATCACTTCTACTTAGCCTAACTGACAGTACTAGTGGAATAGTCTAGTATTGTATTTTTTTTATAAAAGATTGGGTCGTCGCAACCCTGAGCTTACATATTAGCGTTTGCTAATAAGGGTTTTAGACGGTTCTAAACACTGGTAGGAAACATTCTGGGCTGTGGATTTAATCCAAATTCTATAATAATTAGAAGATGGAAACAAAGTTTCCTCCAAGGTTACCTTTGTTGGAAGACATATTTACAGCCATCTAAAACGTATTTAAGTGTTATTATAGTGTATACCCATGTATTATGATATAAAATAGCGAATTCGCAATCGGATCTCCTCGTCGTAACAGAAACTATCATCTATTGAAGCTAAACTTTCAGACGGAACACGACAATGTCGAGCGCTGAATCTATGATATCAGGAAAATGTAAGGTGGCGGTATCAATCCGGATTGCTGCACAGCATTCTGCTTGTTAAAAGTGTACTGGTCTTATCCATACAACCCAATTTCACAAAAGCATTTAAAGCTTACTAAAGCAAGGTATATTAATTGTTTTATAATAAAGTACATCAGCATCGGCATACATTCTCAACACCTCGCTGGCACTCGAGGGGCGTTTTTTCATCAGTTTTTATAGACTGCATTTTGTAACACTTCATTAAATTCATTCGTATTGTGTTTCTTCAACGAGCTGTTATCATAATCATGTTTACATGACACTTAAGTCGTAGTTCCCATGTAGTCTAGGAGACAGATATGCGTTTTCAAATTGATGACTGTATTTTTTGCGCCTATTTGTGCATTTGTTTGTATCATCATAACTCCTAATTTTCATGTGTTTTCCATTTTAAATCGGGGGTGATCAAGATGGTTTTTAACTTAATTTCAAATAGATTTTGTAGTTGGTTACTGAATTTTTATAATTTTAGGATTATAGGAAAGGTAGGTCATGATCTATCTACCTAGGTAGGAAGGTAGGTCATCTTGATAATGAATCTCAGCTTCAATTTACGGTTGAGTATTTTTTTCTAACTATTATTACTACATAAGTATGTAAAGCTTTCAAATAAAAAATCCGCATTGAAATCGGTCCATAGATCCGGTCCGGTCTACCGGTCAGTGTTATGTATTTTTTTATTATTGTTACAATGTATGTAGTCTAAAATTAAAAAAAATAGCCCCCTACTAAATCAATACATAAAGTAGCTAAGAACTATCTCGATGACTTTAGCTTTCGAATAAAAATGTCCATATCAAAATCGGTCCATCCCTTCACAAGTTATGATGCTTGTAACACTCTTTTTACGATTAGTAGGTCTCTCTGTCTATCTCTTCGGGGATATGGGCGAGAAGATACTTTTTCATCATGTCCAAATTCTCAAAAAAATGTTCCGGTACTATACCAGTAGATTGCCATTTATTTTTCATTAGTTAATAATTGATTGATAACCATATCTTTGTCTATAAATTGTAAATTTATTTATTTGATACAGTGGACCTATCCGAAACCGAAAAATTGTAATCTACGTAATATACTATCGTGTTTATGGATGAATTATTATAACAGAAGTTTAATACATTACAAACAAATTTATTCTCAGCAAGGAAAAAATACTAACAAAACAAACTATTCAACAATATCCTGTACTATAATATCAATGCTTGACATATTCAAAGTTCTGCATAATTAAGTTACAACCGGTACAGTGGTGCCATTGTGTTTGATTTACAACCGGGGGACAGTTTTAACCCGTCTCAGCCAATATTTTGTGTCCGGTCATAAATGCCCCATTTGTAATAAATTCAAAAAATGTATTTCAAGTTCTTGGGTGGTAAAAGTTAATTTGTTGTGAAAACAGTTTTAAGTTATATTCCCGCTTTGTTCACTGAGATGAGGTAAGAGGTCTTTTAACCTATTAAAAAAGTTTGTCTCTACTTTTTATGACTTATGACAAATATTTTTCCAGTTACAAAAGTTTCTAAAGCAGATCTCCGTTACCTACGAACTGTTTCCAAAAAAAACTAGCTCAATTCTATAAGTCGTGGTGTTTTGTATGACACCGGCGCTGTTAATTGGTTTCCTAAATCCTGCAAGGCTCTGTTTTTTAATTAAATGCTTGCAGTCGTACGGTGGGTCAAAGCCATCAGCACGCGATAGGACTACATACAATAATAATTATTATTCGTTAGTGACTGTAATTATTGATATATTAATTTCGACATGTTGGATTCATGACTTTTACACTTCATGTAGGTACTTAAGCATGAGTAAAAATAATAATTACAACCCTACATAAAAGTAGGCGAATTATTTAGTTTTGTTCAGTTTTATTTTAATTTTATGGTATTTGGTACTGTGTTATGAAAAATGTTTTTTTTTATATACTTTAAGTGTAGCTTTCTACCTACGATATAAAGTAAGATTTGATTTTAACTTGATACCTGCCTATTTAAATTTGTTGCTGATTTTGTGAATGTAAATGTTGAATTGTTTTAAGAACAAATATTTTTTTAATGATTGGAAAATGTTCAACTAAATGATGTGATGTTTTTGATTATCTAATCTTATAAAAATCTATCCTTAACCATTTAAGAGCGAAGCTAAAAAACACAACATAGTCTTTATTTGTTTTTTGCAATATTAGGTAAATACAAGGACATGTAAAACCAAAGTAACGTTCACGAACCGCATGTTCGCCTTTTGGTTATATAATAAAAAAAAAACTATTGCCTAGACCATTCGTCGCTTAGGCGCAACCGCAAGTAATTGTATAACAAGTGCATACTGAACTCGAAATGCGTACCTAGGTATAAAAGCCTTTTCATCCAACTGTATGAAGATACAATACCTACTGCATATTACTACTACATACTACATGATACCACAAATATGAATTGTTTGCTAAATCTGCATAGATCTAGTTAAAGCCTGGCCTTTATCTTGGCCAAAACAAGTTTTGGGCAGTCAAAAACTAGTTTGAAGAAATTTTAAAACAAGAGAAAATCAAATGGTACTGTAGTACTTGAGTTAGACCGACATTCTTCGACATATGCACTGTTAATCAAGCAAACTTATTTGTAAAAATTTAGACCACGCGCAGTAAATTGTTAATATTAAAATAACTTAACAATTGAAAACAACATTTTGTGTTGTATGAATTAGGAATAAGTAATACAAGTCTATATAAATAGACATGGTTTATCTAAGCACTCAGTTAAAATGCTCTCTGCCTATCACTGAAAGATACCGGCGTGATTAAATTTATTAGAATTATATGACCCATCAATCTGTCATCGCTAAAGTCATTTGGATCTAGTCGGAACATGATTTGTCACAGCCGTAGTGCGTTCCAGAATAAGTTGTATTAAAATAGAACTAGGAATTGATAATTGCATCGTTTGATGTTCATAATTGCCGGTCGTTCACACATGCGATCTTTACGCCTATCAAGTAATATCGTATCTGCGACATTAGGTAGGTACTCATCAAATAGGGTACCCTGCTATTTTTTATAGGATTTAAAAGCAAAAGCGAAAAAAATTTCCTGCTATGTACATAATTTCTATAAGCGGTGTTTATTTTACACCGCATAGACACAAAATATATATATGATGCGTTTCCAACCAATCTTAGTTGAGCCTCTTGCATGCGCTTTATCGCCTGACGAAAATACGATAGTAGCGGTCACTGATGTGGCAGCAGAGACTCGAAGTGTAGGTAATGGAAAAAATCAAGTAGTCCGAACTAACAAAACGGCAACTTTCAATAGGCGATATATGTTCATGCTAGGATACAAATGACTGAAATCAAAACCCATAGCAACTATTTTCTTTAGTTTAATATTTCAATGATTTCATTGAATTATAATTCTGTGTTACAATGCAAGCGTCATGAATGTGTGTCAGTTTGTGCTCCCCGGATGCTGACCGGCAAACATAAATTTAAATCAATGGAAAACGATTTCTACCGAACATAAGGGCTTATTCACACTTGCGAATCAGAATCAGAAAATTGTGCGCGTCGACATTTTTATAAACTACCACCAGATCGGCACAGCACAGAGTAAAATGAAGATTATTATTAACTTATAAAATAAATGCTAAAAGAATAAAACCTGTTTAATCATTATATTAACTGTATAATTTGTATGTACAGAAGTGTCTTAACCACTTAAATTAACAGTTTCTTTTAACATAATTTGTTAAAAGAAACTGTTAGTTTAAAATAAATAACACTTATTAACCACTTTTTAGTCTCAAAGATTTTTTGAAGGTATTCTTCTTTAGGCGCGTCATGGAAAAATGGTAAGAGAGAAATTTTAAGACCCGTCACATAAAATTTTACAATATGAAGTTGCAGCGGAGAACGAAATTTCAAGATGCGCGCGCGTTTGTTATACAAAAGTAACATGAAGTTCCCTGCTTTAAAAACATGTTTCTACATTCACACGCGTGATTTAGTTATACACAAGTGAGATTTATATATTTTTCAATACAGATTTTTTTTATTTTTTCAAGTAGGTATAACTTCTCACGCGCATACATAAGAACACGCACCAACTTTTTTTATTTGTTTAAGAAAACTTACTTTTGACCCCCAACGGAAAAAGAGGGTTGTTATAAGTTTTTTTTATGTGCATCAGAGTGTAGGTATATCTGTAATCTGTATAAATATATAATATACAAATATCCGTATAAAACATAAGGGTAAACATATTTCTATTTTTGGCAACATTAGCAGCGCACCCCTTCGCGTGCTGACTTATATAGGGCACATTATACTTAATAGTGAAATTTATATTATTATTTTTGTCACGGACATATTTTGGTTTTAAAGAATAGTGTAATTGGTAGCCATGCAATTACATAAGAGATGTAGGTAACACCCTGGTCTCAAATTGAGAACCCACCTTTGATGTCTATTATTTTTATTAATTTCGTACCATCTCCAATCAGGCTGCTTGTCTTCCGTTTTCCAAAAAGCTAAAATCTTAAGTATACTAAGTATATGACAAACCAATCAATAATAAAAGTTATGACAGTATCTATAAAAAGTAACCAAGACTACAAAAGCAATAAATCTTGTAGTATGTGTGTCCTAAGCATAAGTTACATTGACGGCGTATTCCGGTCGTTTCTCGGCGTGATTGTTTTGGAAATACTCTGTGGTGTGGTCACGCGCGCGTGATTTTAACGTAAACATTCCGGCAGTGTGGACTCCGCTTTAGTAACAAAGGAATCATTTGTCAAGCGACGCTTGTTGAAGGTTATGTCATCTAGGTGGAATCGTTTAACATGAGCTTAATTAATCAAACGCCCATATTATATCAAGTGCTTACATTACACTTTTTTTAAATACCTAAACAGAGAAGTCATTTGTCCAATGCCTTGCTTTTGTATAAAAAAATCGATAAGTGAATTATTTATAATTGTATTGAACACTGTCAATCTGAACATTTAACCTATTCTATCTCTATCTATGTACCAACAAAAGTAACGTGACATTACAGTTTACGGGATTAAAAAGCAATAAATTTTACATTTTAATTAAACTAGGTAGTTATTTCGACTAGGTTGTTTCGTTGGTGCAAGAACTGTAGTATCTTTATATTAATACGTTATGCTCAAACTTTGGACCCCTTTTTACGAAAATTAAGCGGACCCAGAAGCATAAAATTTGGCACACATATAGTTTATGTGTAGGAGAAGAGCTGAGCGCTAATATTTTTTAATAATAATGCTCACTCACAATAAGGCTTACTAAAAAGTTTGGAAACAAAGTAGTTTACCTTGAGAAATAAAGATGGCGTGCTTATCAACAAGATATTAAAATTTATTATAGTCGAATTTCGACCAATGGGCGACCACTAGTAATAAATTAATTGTATAGTGTAAATAACGAACAGTGAATATCTACATTTTTCACCTAACTCCCATTTGACGGTAGCGAAACAGCCAAGATGTCTAGTTTGATTAAGGTGTATAATTTATCAAGTTAGGGCTTGTAGAGTATTAACAATCAATAGCAAGCAATATTGTCTCATTGAGAAAAATAAAAAGTTCAGTAAGAAATATTTAGACTATTTTTAAAACGCTTTTCTTAACTTCGTTGGTGTTACGAAAGAAGGACAAAAAAATTCAACGAATACCTACGTAATTCAGCAAACCATCGCCTCATGGTGCTCAAACAAAGTGCTTCTCTCCCAAAAGCATTTTGAAGACGAGGGGCACAGTCCTGCGGAGAAAGAGAACTTCTAAAATCATAAAAAAATCATCGCTCAAAAACCTTTTTGACGTAATTCCATTTTCTTGGCGTACGTAGAACTTTGATGTGTGATAAAAAAATGACAAATTATTTCCCGCCAATTGTTTTTTTTTACTACTAAGAAGGTTGCAACGTTTTGAAAATATAACATTCTAAATTCAAATAGTTCCGATTAGCTAGAAGTGCAAAACTTTTAGGGCCACTTGCACATTCCCGGGTTACATTTGACATTGAGTTAAACTGTCAATTATAAGGTGATTTAACTCGAGTTAGACGTTAACTCAGTGTTAAATGCTTAAACCAGGAACGTGCAAGTAGCCCTTAGTGTGTCTAAACTCGACAAATGGCAGTTGTTAACACCCATGCCATAATTTTAAAAAAAACTTTTAGTGTGCCCCATGTATTAAATGATTGATGATGAGATATATGTGAGTAAGTTAAGTTTGCTCTTGAGTCACGTGTTCATAGCTTATCTATAAACTAACGATCTACCCCTTTTTTATTCCGAACTACGTAAAGATACTGTAGTGTTGAGGGAAGGGTAGTCTTGCGCAATAGGCCTAACATCCCACCTACAGGACTACTGATACCACCAGGAGAAAAAAAAACGACGGGTTGCACTCTGGGAGTGCCGGCAGAAGTGAAAACTTGAATATTAACGTTGTGCATTTTTGATATTTTGGAATGGTTAGGGCTATAACGTGTATGATGGCTAACACATTTGGCGACTGAATGGCGACGCTTTGGCGACGCAGGAACGCCAGGCCTAGCCATGGCAACGTCCTTGGTCACGTCGCAATGGCGTCCCGGTGAGTTATGGCCCTTAGGGAATAATTTTGCACGAATTGCTTTAATTATCAGTGTGGAAGTACTATCATTTATGTGGTAGAATACAATATTCATTTATTGCGCTCTCGTACATGACATATGATAACATGACAACAAGAACATTCACGCAACCGCCCTTGCCGTCTAACGAAACAGCAGGCGTAGGCATACATCACAGACTACTTAGAGATACTACGTATGCATACATTGTCGATGCGTCGTAGAGAGGGGGATACTTTCTCTCCTACGCCGCGCCGGCTGTTTACTATCCATCCGTCTTACGAATTTTCGATCAGATCACGTGTCCTGACGCGAGTTTTAAAGTTTTACCCATTCCAAAAACAGTGCTAAAAAGATGCTAAAGTACTTTTTACTTCAAAAAAAACAACTAAATTACAAAACAGACATTCTCCATTATCTTGTTCCGACAATAAAGGTAAACTGGTAAACTTACTCTACGTACTTATCATTTCTGCTTCCGGTTAGTAACACACGACCAAGCTAAAAAAGTTGAATGCATTTCACATTCGTAACATGACAACAAATACAAATTCAACCATCAAGGAATCTGGCAACGACTTTTTGTGATAATAAATTATGTCGTCTTGGTTTTTTGCGTGTGGTCTGTTTTATTGCTTTTAAGATATTTTTATCACCGTGTTGCCTTTATAAAAGCAATTCGGAAAGGTGATATACTTAATTACTTTGACACTTTATTAGGATTTAAAGTGATGAATTCGGTAGCTGTGATTATGTGAATCATGAGTGTTATCCTACTAATATTATAAATGCGAAAGTTTGTATGTTTGTTTGTATGTTACTCCTTCACGCAAAAACTGCTGTACCGATCTGCATGAAACTTGGAACACACATATAGAGGGTAACTTAGATTAACACAGGATAGATTTTATCCCGAAAAAATCTTCTTGTGGGACCAATAACCACGCCATCACCAATTACACTTGCCAACCTATTTTATGCAGATGATGCTGCACTTTTAGACTCTTCTTGACATCTGCAAACTGAAAAGTAAGGGGCTTACATTTGGCTACAAAAAATACCGACGTAATAACGAATAAGACGTAACCAAAACGGATGTAAGAGTTTATGTTCATGATGTATTGTTGGAACAATTGACGGAAATCGTATACCTCTACAGTGCTTTTAGCAAGGATAAGAGGTACCTAGGATGCAGAGAGGAGTGTGTGTGCAGGGAGAAGTGTGAATGGAGCGCTGGATAAGCTATATCAAAGCAACATTTCAGGGGGTTAGACTCACTTCGCTTAAGTCTGTGCTTATCCATACGTTATTTTATGAAAGCGATAGTTTTTTTTTTTGTTTTTTGTGAGAGATCTGCGAACAAAAGTTCCTTCCTAGTGGTAAGAGATACCCGTGATCTATAGACACCATAGATGTTACAGGTGCGTCGCTGTCCTGTGGCCGAGATTTTAGGCCTATTGTGAGAGTCTTCCGGCTTCCCTACTTATCGGGCCAGAACTTGACAGTCATTATAACGCCAGGAATAGGTAAGACGGTGGATGCCTACCCCGGCCAAATGCTGAACAGCACTATACTATCAGTGGATATGTCGGGAAAAACATAAAGTAGGATAAATGCAATCGAAATGAGAGCGTTACTAAAATATGTTGCTTTACGCTCGATCACCGCATATACAACCTTGAGATTAGAAAGAGAGTGGGATTAGAAGACAGTGTTGGTGTAAATATGAAAAAAAACGTGCTTCTTTGGTTCGGTCATATGAAAAGAATGGTACAAAAGTTTTTGACAATACAGTTATATTACATTGTTAAATTGTACTGATATGCGTACCCGGGACACTTGGGTTGACATTCCATGATCATATCGCTCGGGTAAGTATTATACGAAGCTAGTGTCAAGAGTCTTCGAATTCGACGTGTTCTTATGAGGAAACTAGGCAGATCCTCAGCAATCGTTACACTTGTGAACTTAGTGTGAGGATATGTATAGTAGTAGTACTATTTAAATTATGCGCTTCGGCTTTATTCGTTAAGCTTCGGAAATGCGAATGTATTTTAAAGATGTCTATATAAAGTTGTTATTAAATAATTAATAATTTCGCTTAAATTTAGATTAGGTCAGCTAATTTAAAAAATAAAAGTATAAAGTGTAAAAAGAGTAAAAAGTGTAAAGTCGAAGCGCATAATTTAAATAGAAGCTATACCTATATGTGTATTTATTCATCTTGGGCAAAGCCCTGATTATGTTACAGAAAGTGAAATGGTTGGGCTCAGTCATTTAAAACAAGAAGTGTAAAATAAAGTGTACTGTGTGGAAAAGTTATTTTGTACGATAGTAATTTAAGCAAACAGTATAATAATGTCTGAAAACGTAATTAAATGCTCATGTTAGTAGTTTAGATTACTGGTATAAATAAATTAGCACTGGCATTCTCAGATAATAGTAAATTTGTTCCTTATGTACCCGCTCAAGTTTATTACATGTTTTATTGTTGGTATTTTGTCCTACTGCCAACTTATCTGGCTGTGAAGAGATTCTGACTGTTATTTAGAAAATGACCAAACGCAGAGTTTTTTTTTAAGATATTAGTAGGCAAACAGTCAGAGGAATTTCATGATGGTATGAAATTCACGCCGCCTTGAGACACCAAAGGTGGTAATGGTGCGTTGCCAACCTGAGGCCGGGATGTCAGGCCTCGAGTAAAAGTAAGTTTACTGGCTACCTTACCCAAAACTCTCCAAAACGGAAAACGTCAACGGCAACCATTGACGTTATGGTGGCAGAAATAAGCAAGGCGGTGGTACCAATCCGAGCAAGCTTCAGCTGCGAATCTCCACCACCTATAAGATATGACGGTGTTAGTGACGGCAAGTCTATGCTGCCTGGCAGGAAGACAGGTTCTGCAAAGGAACCCGGGCCAACATGGGGAGAATAAGCACAGATTTTTATCTATAATATTATTTAGTTTGTATTTGTATAATAAGCTTACTATTGGCAGTAATTGCGCTGAGCACTCAGTAATGTAATTTAAAGTTATCGCTGTATCTTTCAATGAAAGTAATAGAAAGAGGCCCAATACTTTTATTCCTTATATCCGATTATTCTGTATTCGACATTACTACAGTAGTTTATTCTACTAAGATTCGGAAAACGTTGGTAAAAACCATAACAGATTGATATGTCTAAAATGATTCATCTCTTTTGTTTCATTTGAAAAAAAATTGTGTGTGTACTTATGAAGTACTACTTACTTGTAAGTGTGTACTTACGTTAGAAGTTATACTTCTTCGGCGTAATAAGATAAAAATCTTTTTATAAATTTTATTTTTTGCCTTATTTTACATTTGTAGACAAAATGACACTAACCATAGAAATAAAGAAATATTGTGAATACAGTTGTCAGTTCTCACGCAAACATACGTAGATGTCCTTACTTTTACTTTGTTGGTACCTTTTTTTGAAAAACTAAAATGTTATCTATAGGTAACTTCATCATGTCGGTTTTTCGTGACGGTGTGCGCGCGCATCGTAAAAATTTACACTCATCATTTTTTCCTAACGCGCCAAAAGAAGTATAACTTCAAAAATAGCATGTCTAAGATGCACGTAAGTTTACTTTGTCGACAATAATCACTACCACTGTCGACGGCTTCGTTCGGTTTTTAGTTTGCGGGGTATCGCGCGCTCGCTCTGTCGCACTTGCACATGTTACATACTACTAGCTAGTAGTATGTAACATGACGGAAACCCCAGGCATAGCTATGCCTGGGGTTTCCGTCGCGTTTTTACAGGAACCCGTTGGCGATAGAGATTAAAATTAGCCTATATGTTATTCCAGGTAATAATCTGTGTTGCAAATTTCAGACAAATCCGTTCAGCCGTTCGATCGCGAAAGAGTAACAAACATACTTCCAAACTTTCCAAACACAACTGACCCATTTTCGTATCAAAGCCCTTCTTATTCGTGCCCTCAGTGCATCCCATTGTAGTAATTCGTGCTGCAGGGCAGGATAATAAGTAGACTTACACTTGTGCTCTAAACCCTGAATGTGGAGATCACTGCCATAACAGCGACACAACACTTACATATAATATAGTGTGTACAGTCGACCATTAGGTGAGCCGCCACCTTATTCTGACGAGCTGAAAACTTCGAGAATTTGTAATCGAATACGATTCAAACCTTCAAGAAAAAATAACTTATTTTCGATAGGTCAGAGTTGGATATTTATGGGCAGAGGAGATCATCAAGTGGTCTCTTGCTTTAAATGCTTCTTGCTTTATTTGCAACTTATGTTATCATAGAAACCGCCATTTTGCACTGTAAATGGCTGATTTTCGACGAAACATTCACTATACGTGGTTCTACGTAATAAAAGTAAGTGAATACAGCGTTTATAGCCAAGTTTTATGTGACTTCGTATAACTTGCATACTACCCGCCGTTTTCAAGATTAAACTATGCAATACGGGCCAATATAACTTTATTAAATTAAATTTCAAGGGATTTTAGAGATCCACCTTATGCAAAAGCTAATAATTTACACTAACCGACATTAATTTAAAGTGGTTTATTGTACAGTTTTTACGAGCGTATTCTGATTGGCACTTTCTTGAGTAACTCCTTTTACGACCGCCTTAAAGTAAGCGAGCCGTAAAACTTCGGACGACTTAATGCTAGATGTTGCCAATAATTAACGATTTTTGCGAAACTTTTATGTTAATTCTATATTAGCATATATATCGAATGTTGATCAGCACCAGATTCTTTTTTTTTAAATGACTAAGTAATATGTTGCCATCCTCGCGGTTTTTGTAACTTCACTGTGCTTTGTGGACTGAGCAGAGTGCTCAGCCCGAGACATCATTATTTAGATTGAATTAGACTGTTCTCTACAAAGCCAGCAATAAGGGCTGTCTCCCGGGATACCGCACCTCAACTTGGTGCTGCGTTCTGGTTACTGGGTGGACTTGATGAAGGAATAGTGGCGGCTCGTCGCTCGGCGTTAGGCGACGGGTATAAGAGAGGTTTTCGTCGCCGTAGTATGTTCAGATTCTTCAGATCCTGGTTAATATGTATTTAATACCGCTTGAGAGTTTTGTTTATTTGACAACCCTCTGTTACTTTTATTATTTTCCTGATAATTTAAATTTGGGAATAGTTTCTATACTTCTTACCGTTTGTATTTGGGAATTTATTTTTTAGTTCACTAAATTATCGATATATTTGACATCACGCTTCTACTTTCTATTGTATATTTGTATATTTTCAATTTTCTAACAAAGATAACTTTGCTCGGGTTTGGATATGTGCACGGTTGGCGATAGGCTTGCCACCTATTACATTGTGGGACTTAGTGTCTTCGGCTAGTCGTAGGTTCCCTGGTTGTGTCTCTGCCTACAATTTTTTGAGTTTGGTTACAATTTTGTGTATACATTAGTTGAGTCACTGGTTGTTTTTTTATGTTATAGGAAGGCAAAGAAGCAAACGGATTTCCTGATGGTAAGAAATCCACGCAGCCTAGAGACACCAAAGGTGGTAATGGTGCGTTGTCAACCTGAGGCCGGGTTGTTAGGCCTCGAGCAAAAGTAAGTCTAACGGCTACCTTAACCTCCGAACCGGAACACGTCAACGGCAAGCAATGACGTTATGGCAGCAAGAACAGGTAAGGCGGTGGTACAATCCGGGCGAGTTTCTGTGAAATCT
>NJDD01000254.1:551689-586880 GCA_002245505.1 Calephelis nemesis
TGTAACAATATTTGAGGTAACGTTACGCTTCATGTTACCGCTACCTCAAGCGCGAGCAAGTAACGTTACAGAAAAATACCGATATTTCGATCCCTGCTAAATTCAATACACACCGACTAATGTGTTTCCCATAGAGAATATAATCACTACGTTTTAGTGGTTCCTTTCAAGAAACGAGTCGTTTTGCTTACGAATGCTAGTTTTTCGGACGAATGGTATAACATCTAACTACGATCGTTTACTATTGACAATAGTTAATTAAAACAGGCTTCTGCTTTTAGGATGATTTATTTTGTCTAGTATTAGATGCATTTTATATTTTTAAGAGCACCATTACACAGGATTCCGCTAAATCTTGTTCCATAATCAAGGATTGCCTGTAAGAGATCGCTAACTAGGCGATAAGTCCGCCTTTGTGTATCTTATTATTTAAGTTTTATTTGATGCATTCGTAATTTCTCTGTATTTGGTGCACAATAAAGAGTTATTGTATTGTATTGTATGAAAAACGGATCGTCACGTTTAGGCAAAGTATCAATGGTTATACTAATAGATTACGGTTCCTTGAGTATAGGCATAAGCTCAGTGCTTAAGAAATACGGACAAATTCGTGCTCATCACGCAAAAGACGACCCCAAGCTTCACGGAAGGTCGGTAAGTTTAGAGTGTGCGCTTACCCCAGCCAACGTGGCGGCCATGATAAAATACCTAAAATATTGACTTATACATTTTGTAGTTTAAATTTTATATTAGTAATAATTATTTGGTCATTATCGTTAGTTCTATGATCATGAAATTAGTAGGTAACATCCTAACGTTCTCAAGTATGTTTACAAAATCCAACATCCAACAGTAAATCATGTACGATATTACGTTAATATTATTAAACATAACTGGGAAATTATTTGAGAAACATCGTCTAATATTACTAATAGGACAATCGGAGAAAATTGTTACAACAAACATTGATATTCCATGTTATTGGAAACGTGTGGAAACAATATGAGACATGTGTCGAATGTAATGAATACATTTTATTATATATAGTAGCTGACCCGGCAGAGGTTGTTCTGCTACTTTTTTAATGTGATTTTTGTAAAAAAAATTGGGGTGAGTCACCCTTGTCACTTAGGAGTATGAAAAATAGATGTTGGCCGATTCTCAGACCTACTCAATATGCTCACATAATTTCATGAGATTCGGTAAAACCGTTTCGGAGAGTACCTTAACGAACATTGTGACACGAGAATTTTATACATATATAAGATACAAACTTTGTGGCCTAATGATCCGACGTCGGGCTTGACTTCTTGAGGTCCCGGGTTTAAGTTTCATTCCCCGGTCGAGCAACAAAAAAATAGAAAATGTCTTTTTTCAATTTTCTAATAACACTATTCTTTTTCGGGATTGGGGGATCCCAGTTGGGAAGAGACTTGCCACCTATCAAGTTTTCGGACTTTATATCTTCGGCAAGTCGTGGGTAGCCCTGGTTGTGACTCTACCTACTTTTTCGGGTATATGGGCATTTAGATACTTTTTTTTATTAATTTTATATTTTGAAGAGCACCGCTCTCGACCTCGCTTGACCTTATTCCTCACCGTAAAGTTACCTGGAAAATACAGTTGATTTGACAATGTAGGTACAAAATTGATAACATCGACCTTTGCGATGTGAATGAAATACAACCAAACGAACACTTTCGCATATAATAATATAATACTTTAGGTAAGTATATTTGGTGCACAGCATATTGTTGTTACACATGGTGTTAATATATTGTAAACACCTTGATAACCTCATCTGTCGGCTATCTAAATTTACAAATCGAAATACGACTGTGATAAGCACTAAATAATGACATCAAGAAAAGTTGGTCAAACGCATCAATGCTAGATTACCAAATCTGAAATCTTTTAATAATAAATTTAACTGTTGTTGGTTAAGAATGAAATTCCTTCACTATTTTATATTTTTTTCTTTTCTTAACTCCCTATCTTCCTATTTTCTAAGATGGAGACTATTCTGGCAAAGTGCTATAACAACAGTATTCAATATCTAATGGCAATGAGTGACAAAAGTTTGTAATAACGCTCAATATTAATGAATTTCTACTTTCCCCGTATTTTTTTCGCCGTGTTAGTCCGGGCTGCTTTGCAGGATAGACCATCTGCCTTCCTGACAGGCAGCTCGTAAAAGGCGAGCATAAGCTTTTTGTCACTAACACCGTGACATCTGACTAGGTTTGTATAGTCTCGCAGCGATTTGTCCGGATTGGTACCACCGCCTTACCTATTTCTGCCGCCATCGTCAGTGCTTACCATTGACGTGTTCCAGTTGTAGGACAAGGTAGCCGATAAGCTTACTGTTGCTCGAGGCCTGACATCGCACGCATGACATGACATTACCACCTTTGGTGTCTCTAGGCGACGTGAGTTTCTTACCATCAGAAAAACCATCTGCTTGCTTGTCTTCCAAATCATAAAAAAATTAAATAATGCAGGTATTTGTATTAATAGGTTATTAAACATGCGCGATGGGTTCATCCCATCCCGATCCCATTAAATATTAAGTAAATGAAGTAAAGTAACATTCAGAAAACTCAAATTCACATAAAGGCTCTTGGCCACTTATATTGACTATTGGGAAACCAGTAATCACCCGCGAACATCGTAAAGCTTGAAAAACTTTCGCACTCAATGTCTTTGTACACAAAAGACACCATAAATCGCAATGACAATACTTTTTACGACAGTTGAAATTTCTGTCGTGTACTTTGATATATGTTTTATTGGTGATGAAGGTTTGTAATAAAAATGTCCGGATAGAATGTATGAGAATGGGTGTACTGCTGTATCCAATACGTTTTTCCATACAGTGGTTTTTTGAAGTGAAACTTCTTTAGAATCGTTATGATTTCAAAACGGATGCAACGGAAAAACGACAGGTATAAGACACAAATATATATTCATCTCATTCTTTTGCAGGTAAGAGACCCAAATATAAATGCATCTCATTATTTTGTCGATTTACTGAAGTTCTGTCGTGTGTGAATCGCACACACACCTTTTTTTTAATATTAGCATTATCAGTCAAAAACTTACGGCATTTCCTTTCCATTTCCTGTGTGAGGTAGTTTTTTTTTTCATTTTTTTGATATAAGATAGGCGAACAATCGCACAGCTTTTCTGGTGGTAAATAACCGTTTCCTATAAGCACCTTAGATGTCATACGTGCCTCCTTGTCCTGTGACTGCGATGTCAGGCTTTTTCTGCAAGTCTCTCGGCTACCCTACACTCGAGATTGGAACGTAACACTGACACTATGGTGGCAAAGTGGAGTTCCTGTACAACATCAGTAAAAAAGTCTACCTAAATTGAAAAAAAATGCTAGATTAAAAGTATTCAATGTATTTATTAACAATCTTCACAAACACTTGACACTATCAACGCACTTACTGATGCACTTAATATATTATAAATTTAAAACACTTGGTTGTAAGTAGCGTTTGCATTAGGGTAGAACTAGAATCTAAACTAATATTATAAATTCGGAAATATGTTTGTTCGTTTGTTTGTCCGCGGTTTACGTCACAACGAAACCATGTCGTAGTATTTTATGTAAACTGATAACTAGGAGGCTAATAGTTACAAAGGTTTTTTTCTTTATTCCGATATCTATATACGCATACACACAGGAGAGCTAAACTTAAAATTTAAGATACAAGTTTAGCCGCGCAATTATATTTAGGTACTAAGTAGGTCTCTTAATATTATTTATTTATTTAAAATTCATGCACTGTATTGTACAAAGGTGGAATTAATGCTACATGGCATTCTCTACCAGTCAACCTAACTTTATTAGAAAAAATAAATAGGGTGCAAAGAAAAAAAAAGAATAACTTTACATTTGCAAACACATTTCAACATAATTTTAGGTAGCATAATCAAATACATAAACAATACATATTTACCAAGAAAAATACTTAGCATAGTATAACAAAATGTTACACGAAAAATACGTATTCTATAAATATAGTCATTCTACATACATAAATACAAATATTACAGTATTTACTTAAATAATTAAAATATTGCGCACCTACTGTGTTTCATATAACATAGAATAAATTAATGGTAAAGTTAATCATACAGTCTGTAACACAGTGTAATAAAGACCATAATATCAGGTTGAACCTTGTAAAATCCATGTAAATTAATACTTGTAAAATAATGTAAAACCGAAAAGTTTAAAAAGATATAATTCATCGTAACATTTTGAAACTATGTATTCTTATTTTTTCTATCCAATAGGCACAACAACTCAAGTTTTTGAAAAAAAAAGGAGTTTCAAGTTTTTTAGTGCACATTGTTCGATATTTTTTTTTTGTTTTTCTTTACTATTTGAGCCCTAAATTAAATTTTGTATAATTTAATTAATGAACTTTTCATTGTGCACAATTTAACAGATAATTAGCACTATACATAAGTGTTCTTTGTTTAGCTTTCGTTACAAAAATTGAATGATTCTGCCCAAAGCACACTCTAGCTTAAGGTACATTTAGTCGAGGTTTGTTGTGTGTGTGGACCGGGTTTAATAGGTCTGCATTGGCCTTTAAGCTGCAACACCTGTCAATTTAATGATATAACTGTATATTAAGTAGTCACGAACTATACGCCGTTATAATTTTATTACAGGAGCGTTTACTTTATTGATTTAGATACATTGAAAGAATTTGTATGAGGTTGACATACAACACTTGTTCCACAAAAAATTTCATGACGTACTTAAAAAACATTGAAGGAAAGGTAGGAGTAGTATAGTATAGTAGGTATAGATGTAAAGGGAAACCCACTACCCAGTAATCCTGTTTAAATGCCAAAGTTTGCGAGTATGTATGTATGGATATTTGTTATTTTTTTCAATTTCGAATGGCTGAACGGATTTGTCTGAAATTTGGAACACCGATAGATTGTGACCTAGATTAATATATAAGCTACTTTTAATCCGATCGCTCAACGGATTCCTGTGAATACGCGGGCGAATCCGCAGGCAACAAATAGTAACTAAATATTTCACAAAAAGGTAAAGGAGGGTGTCATGTCGTCCCAAGAGTTGGGAATCTTTTGTTATGTTGCCAGGATTCAGGAATAAGTAAGGCAGTGGTAAGGTGTAAGTTAATACAACAACAATTACACAACAATTAAACAGGTATTTATAATATGTACTAGCCGTCCCGACGAACTCCGTATTGCTTGGCGTTAACAGAATCTGATACTAACAGTTTGTATGTAAAAATAAAGTATTAATTTTCTATTTTTCTTGCAATTTTCCCGGTTTTTCTTATAAAAATAACCTTTTCTAATACAACAAAAAAAAACATCAAAATTGGTAATTCGATTATCAATAGAAATGGGGGATATAATATTTATTTATTAGTTAGAAATATAAACCTACATTTTTTTGCTCCAGCTTTACAATTAATCGCGTATTTCTGTTGAATTGTGGTCCGTCTTAAAACAGCAATATGTATATCTAATTTCAAAGTTATTTTTCAATAAATACACGAATATTTTTTTGCTTAAAGACAAATTAAATGTGTAATTTAATGGTACAATCGGTCCGATGGCGGCGAGTAAACGCACCGATAACTACCCAAAGCGGCTAGAAGATATTAAAACTATTAAACAAATAGCGCCACTTAAGTGACTATAGCCGTTAACTGGCTAATTTAACCAGATACCTAGAACATAGTGAATTTCGATTACAAAAGTAACTTAGCGACATCGTTACAGTATCGTACTTAACTTGAGTATTTATAGAATCTTTTATAGCCTGTCCTAAAATACAGGGTCAGATTTGAAAATAGATTTTGGAATTTTTTTTTCATGTCAGAGGTCAGCGAACAAGCACACTGGTCTCCTGATGATCCAAGATAACCTTTGCCTCTAGACACCATATATGTTATAGGTGCATTTCTGTGCAGTGGCCAAAATGGAAGGCCTATTGTGTAAGTCTACCGGCTACGATACCCTCCAGACCGGAACATTCCCCAATTCTTATCTACGAAGCCTAAAGGCCATTAAAAATATTGATGTTTTAGTTATCGTTTGACTTACAAAGCAATCTTTTTCTTCTATTTCGGCACTAATTAATTAGTTTCAAAATTGTTAATTAATACTCTGTGGAGCGTTTTAATCATGCTATACCATGGTTATTAGGTCACTTCCACATTGTGAAACAATAAAATTAGAATCAGTAAATGTCTCCATCGTTTTCTTAGAAGTTATCGATATATTTACTTTCCAGTAAGTGACGTGCAGCAGCTGGTCCGAATTAGCAGAAACATATGTCGACACAGCATCAGTGCTTGCCATAGTTGTGTTTCATGCTAGAGTAATAGGATAAGCATAAATCTTTGACACTTGGCCTAAGATCCCGTTCATAAGATGGCGATGCATCATGCACCAGTAACGTTCATGATATCGATAAGTAACGGTTGTCTCTTGCTATCTTATAACCCGCCCGTTTGTTCTTTGTCGTATAACATGAAAATGTATCATTATTTGTAATAGACGCTTTATTTCGTTGACCTCTATTGTTATTAGTTGTAGCTCCACCAGTGGCGTCTTTGCCTATTTTTTTGCTTTTAGTGCAGCCATCTAGCGATTATTTGCTAGTGAAATATTAATTCAATATTAATCTAATAATTTTCATTGCATGATTATTTCCACTAGGCATATTGTGCAGTCTCTTCAATGAATCTCATGTTGTGGTGCCATCGTCTTATTCTACCTAAAGCCATATTACCAGTGTTTGCCGTTAGAGTTTTCCAACTTGGATAATAGAGTAGGCAGCATACTTATTTGCGCAGAAGATACAGGAGTGCTAACCAGATTCTGGTTGTTAACACACACTTAAATTTCGAGATTTCCTGATGGAAAGAAATTCACTCCGCCTAGAAGCACCAAAGGTGGTAATGGTGCGTTGACAAACTGAGGCCGGGATGTTTGCCCTCAAGCAAAAGTAAGTTTGCCGGCCACCTTACCCTCCAAACCGGAACACGTCATGACGTTATGGTGGCAGGAATAAGGCGGTGGTACCAATCCGGGTTAGTCGCTACGAAACTCTACCACCTAGTCAGATGTCACGGTGTTAGTGACGGTAAGCCTGTGCTCGCCTTTTACGAGCTGCCTGGCAGGAAGGCAGATGGTCTATTCTGCAAAGGAGCCTGGACCAACACGCGGAAACGACCAACAACGACGAATATTTTTTCACTTCCTTAAAGCCATTTTTTATGCCATAAATATTTCTTTGTTAAAATTGCACAAAAACTGGCTCAAACGAAATTTAAAGACAAAATCCAATATAGATACGAGACTCGAGCATTTGTGGAGAAGTACAATCGTTTACAATGGAATTCCAGCAAGCGCCGACGATAAAAATATAATCTATAAAATTATATAAACCAAAAATAGGCAAATTGATGAACTGAAGTATCGAATTACTAAACCAAATATATTTTAAGCTGAGTACGTCCCACGCTCGAGACAGGTTTGCAACATTGTTGCTACGAGTAATATTGTCTTATTGGTTTTTTAGTCGCAACCAACTGTAAGAGCCGGTCTGATATAAAACTGCCGGTGTGCATTGGTCCATTGACCGATATAACTTTTAATTTAAACAACATTTGTAAATACATTTTAATTTCCTGACATCTTTAGACCTCGATTCAAGATATTGTCAGTCTCAAGGGCTAACGAACTATAGAATTTATGGTACCAGTTTAACCAGTAATACTGAGCGTTAAAATTAAGTAGTTTTTATAAAAAAAGAGGAAGTAAACGGGTAAGTCACTCGATGGAAAATGATCAATGCTGTCCATGGACTAAGATTATTAAGATAAGATTATATATACATCAATCATTTAACACTTTAAATCCTATTAACCGGTAAATGAATTGGAAAAGTTTAAGTTTTTGAAATTATTAGTTTAGGTATTCTAGTTTCCAAGCCCTGACGATGCTCTAAAAAGTCAAGTCGGTTGGCTTTCAAGTATAACAAAAACAGTTTTATTGTTGCAGAATTCCAAATCCACAGTTATCATGGAAACACACAAATGTTGAAAAAAAACTTATAACTGTTTATGAATGTAGCTTATTTTTTTAAAATATAAAAACAGACGTAGAGCTCATAATAATATGATTTACTCGTAATTCTCTCCATAGTATTCTCAAGTCCTATCTGCCACACTGCCAGGCAGCTAGGGCCTAGGTTGAAAAGCTCAATACCTATAAAGCCCCTTGTGGTAAAGTGCTGTGTAGCATTAAATATTAGAATCCAATTCGCGTCACGCACACTACTTTGACATTTAACTTGACGCAACCGGAATTCCGTAAAAAGTATTTGCACACTTGTGTGGGTACTTGACCATTTTACTTTTGGCCACGGGTGTCTAGATACTGGAATGTTCATCAAATGACTTCTGACAGCGAGTTTTTTGCCTCATTAGACAGTAGAAGCCGACAACATCGATATCGAGTTACAAACGATCATGTTCAGTCATGTCGGAGTATCGACAGTCGCTATGACAGTTGTTTTTTTCTAATCTCGATTAGGATGAAGATTGCAATGCATTTTATATTAGATTAGATTGCACGGGGAGAACTTGGTTCTGTCTGACATTGATAACTACATAATAAATAACAGTTTATTTTATGGACTGAGACAGCAAAGAAAGTCTACCAGCTGCTCTACCCTCCAAGCCGGAAAAAAGACAATGTCAATAGGTAAGGCGGTAGACCTACTACGCGAGTAATTTGCTACATAGCACCTATCACCAGTGGTCTTATTGATGATGGCTGAGGAGCTAAAGGTCTTTTCTACAAAGGGGATCCAATGTGGGGAAGGGGAAATTATAATGTTGTAATTATAATCATACATTTTTCTTACTTTTGAAACCTTCCCTGAACTTTCGCGATAAATTTATTTATTAACTGTATTTTTTATTTTTTTACGAAAAAGATGCTTGCATATTTAATCTTTTTTCTATTTATACAAATATTTTTTTTATACGTAACAAAGGGCGTCTCTAAAAATAAATACCTTTTTTGCCTAAATTAGGACGCTTCAAAAACTTGATTCCCTAAAATATTCACACGGCATGTGTCCCTTTTATTACTTGTGTATTTACTAGCTCTTTCTCTTTCCAGGTGGCGCATATCCCCACCGACATCCCTTCAACATCGGGGGAAGCCGCCGGCGAATTATAAGTGCGACTTCGATTCCCGACGCGGCTGGGCCGTCGCGTCACATGTGTGACTTTCGGACTTTAGTGCTTAGATCTGTATAAATACATTATGTATATAAGTGTGAGGGCGAAACGGGAAACAGTACCTTATATCATACTATGTTAAGTTCAAAATATTTATGTATTGTGTGATTTTTCTGGACTAATACGTTAGTTTAACTATGCCGTTAATGATGTCTAATTATGATTGTTAAGGTGCACGCACACTGTGACACTTTGGAGAGAAGTGATAACGGGATATGAAAAATACACATAAATGTCACGACTTAGGCTATCTTTTATCGAAAACATTAATATTAATTAACAACAATGTTGTCTTATATTCAATTAAAATCTTCCTTGTCTGGAAGAACATTTTTTGGACAATCTGTCAGAAGCTACACTAATGTTGATTAATTACACACTGCCGTTAGTTCATATGAGCGCAATGTTTACTATCCAAATTTTGGTGGAATTATAAGAAAATATAGAAGTTATTAATATATTTTAAGTGTTGATAATCCAAGATCTCATAAGAGTTTTTAACCTAATAGTATCTTTATTTTATTCTAAACTATTTTACTTGAAAAACGCAAATATACTATCAACGTTAAAATTTAAAATCTGAGAGGAAACGCTCTACAAGGTGTCATTGTGTACTTCATCCATTATATTATACGACATGAATTAAGTCAATTTGTTTTCTATTTCCATCATACCTTTTAAAATTGGTTTTTTGCACGTTGTAAATAAATTCCATTAATAAGACTTAAGTGACGTCGATTTATCAAAAGACTAGATAATAGATACCTGCAGCGGCTTGCCTTGCACCTTATTGATTCCTGTCGCCACAATATCAGTGCTCGTTATTATTGTCGTCCGCATGGTAGAGTAGCCAGTAAGATACTCAAACGGCTTAACATACTAACCTCAGGCTGAAAACGTATGATTTGCATCTTTAGTTCATAGATACTAATAAAAAGATAATGTATATTTTTTATGGAAATCCGTCTACATGTTTGCTTTCTAATTTCCTAATACGTTAAAACATTACAAAATGAAGTAACCCGATGCGATTTTAGTTTAAACATCGTTACGAAAGAGGCCGGGGAAGAATAAATTTGTTGTTACGCAGGCGTCGGGCGGGGCGATCAAAGCACCGCCCTATAATGACCGAAAAACTATGATGTTCGAGTTTTGACCTTCAGTTTTTATTCAATACTTACTTCATTTTTATATACGGTTTTAATGTATACTGTCTGGACCTTAATAATTATTGTGTTCATCCAATGTGTATTCTTTTATTGATATGGTAGACCCGCCGCATAGGTCTGACAAAAGGAAATGTATTTATGTGTACCAAGCCGTAGAAGAAATAGGGAGGGTGGATCTTGACGAATCTCACTGTTTATCAAGAAAATTTGTGCTCCATAGAGCAGAGATTTTATTAGCTGTTAAGTGTATCTGTAATTGCCACACAATAATAAAAAAAAATATGGACACTGACCATACAAATGGTACTTGTGCATGGTGACGTTTTTTAAACTGCCATCGAATCGGAGTCGTGACCTCACACCAAGAAGATCCGGAAAAAGAAACTCAGCTTGTCTTTTCTTATTACCTTTTATTTTCTTATATGCCATCATATTTCTTACCCCGTACAAAATCTTAGTGGTACCAATTATGGACAGTTAGTAGTTTACTCTTTGCTACCAATTGCCAACCGCAATAAGTCCAAAAAGACACGACTTAGGAACCATTGAAAAAAGAGGGTACAAATTCTTTTAAGGTCAAAGCATCTGTGATACTACTGCTGCGATATAATTCTCCTGATCCGGCGATCCATTTGTCCGCTTACCAACCATTGAAAGTATGATGGATTTAAAAACTAACCTGACCATTCCGCGTTTTATATACTAGGAATAAATTGAAAAACTGGCTAAACTACACAATTTTTCTCTGTATTAAAAAAATAACAAACCTTGTAACGAATCAGGAATCTTTGTCAAGGTTTGTTACAAATGTTAAAACATTTTTCTTCTACAAAGAAGACTCTTCTAATATTTTAAAAATGCATGTGCTAAAAATGGCAAAAATTACGACTTGCTTAGTGCGTCTACGTGTAATACCCTACATGCAAGAGATAAGATGAAAATTAGTAATTACAGTCATAAAATCGCATGTGTGAACGAGTGATTGCAACACGTATTAATTACTACGTATATTACTTGGCCTAATTAAAACGAGGTGAAAGTTTTTGCTACATATAAATCTTATATCATATGTTTATTTTATAATATATATTTATTAGTCTTTTAGCGCGATTGCGAATAACTGTCGTAAATGTGATTTTTTTTATCCTGTTATCACTATTGGTCTAAGGTAATCTCTTAATAAAATGCATGTATACAATTGAACAAAATGGAAATAATTTGTAGGTATATTCTATACTCTCTATTATCTGAACGTCGTGGAATTTCATTGTATATTTGATATTTGATACAAACACGCAATGTACATTTTCACCGTTATTTTTAGTGAAGTGTTATGTGTTTTATATAAGTTAATCAGAGTCGCTGTTATTATCGGGGCTACACATTATTTCTATTAAAATATAAATCTTTGTAGAACTTTTATTTTCAATACAAACAATGTTGTAAAAAACTTGTATTTATAATTTTATACAAGTTTAAGTTATAGCCCTCAAGATAGAAAAGAGAATTATGAAAAGCGAGAATGGTTAGTTTATGAAGTCAATAAAAAAATTGTAGAAAAGTACAAATGAGTGTTTGTATTAAATAAGAAAGTTGCATTGAGCAAAAATAAAAAGAAAAGTAAAAAGAAAGAAAAATTAATTTAATTTAAAAGATTGAGAAAAAGCACCTATATCAAATTGCATCTTCTGCAGTTCCTGCAGCTGTGTACTATATCTACATATTATATAAATCGATATCACGTATTAACGGATATATAAGGTTTTCACCGTTTTCAAAAATGTATTAAAACGATTATTGTAAATTATGGCATTATATTACAATTTTTCATATTACGAGAAACCATCCTACGACATATAAGTGTATAAAACCATTCCATCCTACTTACGTCTCTACAATGAAATCCGTCGTGAAAGTTTATTTGATCTCACCTAAATTTAAAGATAAAAATTTTGTAAGTATTTTAATGTTTAAAATTGGAAAAATGTGATTGCTTAACTTTTAAATTTATTTTAGGTAAAGGGTTTAAAGTATTGCAATTAAAATTGTTTAAGCAAGAGAATAAAAACTCTTAATGTTTGTCTTTCAAGGCCAGTGATTTTGATATTAATTAGTCAAAAAGTTATATTGTGACTGTTAACATAAGTAATGAGACTTTTAGAATGTATTTTAAATAATCCTTAACATACACATTTTCAAAATTTATTGAAATAAATTACACATATGTCCATTTTTTCATATATTCGTATCATTACGACTCATTTACACAAGGATAATTTTCGCTTCAAATCAAAGTTTTGTGTTTGGTCAACATATAACTTATATAATATATAAATACATAACAATAACATTATAACAAAACATACATATAATATATAAATGGTTGACAACTACAAGAGTAGTTGATGAAATAAAATAAATTTAAGTTATCGAAGCTAATAATTATAAGTAGTATATAATTATTTTTATAATATATGTTTTTTTTTTAATTTGTAATTTTTGTACCATTAGGTACTAGTTTTGAAGGTCTAGGAAATAATGGGTTATTACTTTTTAAATAGGAACCCTATCTGATAAGGTATGTTTATTTTTTTTAATCGCGAGGAATTAATCTTGTGTAAACGAAACGATGTCCATATTGTTCGTCCAAATATACAGCCATCTTTAAATGTTAGCTTCAACCATTTTAATGTTAAGTGACATTGAGCTAAAGAAAATAGTTATAGATTTGAGGTAAATGTGCTATATATTCATTCATGTGTATTCTAAGTATGTACATAACTTGTATATAAATATAGACATAGTGTTGGTTTTAAATATGACTTTGCACAATAGGGATTCCATACAGTTGTTTTGAAACCTACACATGTGCACTTTCTCATAAAAAAATATTAGATTCTTTTTATTACAATTTATAATTTAACCTACATGTTTTAAATTAGTTAAGGTATACGTCTACTTCTTCTGTAGTAAACTCTCGCGAAAGATACTCTCACTGGATAAATATAAACGAAATCGGAAGCATATTCACTATTCTAAGACAAAATTGACTAAGGGAAAAAATACTTAAACCAAACGATGAAGAACATTCGTGCGTTTCGAATAATAACATCTATAACTCACTTTCGGTATTCCTGTAACTTTTTCAATTTACCTTTCAGAAATATAGGTAAATAACTATTTTTTTATTAAACTAATGTATTTCTAAATGAATTGTCGTGTGATGACATAAAGCATTTTAAACATTCGTCACTAACATATTGAATCTTATGTTTTAGATAAAACTTCCTCCATTTGTACTTATTTATTAACCCCTGACGGAAAAAAATTATATTAAATCGACGTGTCGGTGTGGGTCTGTCGGTGGTATCATAACTTTTGAAAGGATATAACAACAACGAAATTAATTACGAGCTAGAGTGTTATTATAGAATGATAACTAGATGATATCAAAATTATTAAATATTATGCTACATTGAATAATTCAATAATCGCACATGCGACTGTACTAGATAAGTGGACATATATACCTTAACTGGTTGAATTTTATTAGTGGGTAAGCAATGTTATGTATTCTGTTACATTTATTTTAATTCTAACTATTGTTTCACTTCAATCTTGTCTGTTTTAAATCATAGATGTAAGAAATATATACAGTTCTCTCCCTTTTCTAAAAATAAGCAAATACTTAGCCCAATTAATACGAAAATTCCGGGGATTAGGGATAGGGATCCACAGCCTTACCTATTCCTGCCGCCATTATAACAATATCATGTTCCGGTTGGCCGGGTTTGACAGACGTTTTAGACTTGCACAATTGCCGAAACACCCCAGCCACACGGCGCACCTATAATATCTATGGTGTTTATAGGCTGTAGTTATTTCTCACCATCAGAGGAGCCGCGTGCTTGTTCGCTGTCTTTTGTTACAAAACAAACAAATCTGACTGTGAACTTGACTAATTGTGAGTAATTTGATTGGTTAATATCCTTGGTGCGTTAAGCCACGTGTATTTATTTCATTTGCTTGAAAAAGTATTTGCTTTTACGATTGTTTTAAATATCGTTAGAAAACACCGAGGTTTTTACTCCAGGTTTTAAATAGGTTTTACTTTAAATATAAGTCAAAACTGGACATTCTGTATATTATTTTATATCTATGATTATATTATCTCAATATATATTTTCATGTTGTTCGTTTAAGTATGTGAGCTTAGAGAGTGGAATATCTTTGAAATTTACTGTGTACCTACCTACCACTATATTTTGTCTGCCAGCTAATACGAAGATTTAAACATTCGAGGCTTCACTGTGACGTTTTAATGCAATATTTCAATACGTGTATTTCAAACTGCGACTTAAAAAATGTAATATTAAAAAAACAGTTAATAAAAGCGCCACAGACTATTTTATAGTAACTATCATTGACAACAGGTGAAAACTTTCTGCGACTGCATCAGGATTAGTGCCACTACTTTCCAGGTTTCTGTTTCTGTAAAAAAAACTTACTCCTACGGTATACCTGTACCGTCTTGTTGATAAAAATCGCTTACTCCAAGTATCATCCAAGCTTAAAACTGTATTTGTTATTCCCTGAGTAACCAAGTACTGACTTCATATTGAAAACTTAAAACATAAACACGATGTAACCGGAAAAGAATTGCACATTCCTTACGAGGGGATTAACGCGTGTGTTATGGCAACACAAAACGTGTTTTCGTCCCATTTGGCGGGAAAAGGAGGAAAAGCGGCAAAAGGACTGGGGCGCTTTTTTATGATTTACTCCAATCTTACAGATTAAAGAGACAAAAAGTAGAAAATACTTAACATTTAAATTGTTTTATTGAAAACAGCGTAAAACAAAAGTAAGAATCTGTGATTTCAACGTTTTGTGTAGGTCATTGCATACGAATTTTTGTTTGAAAAATGAGGAAGAGATATGGGACTGGGTGAAGGATACGATTTATTGTAGAAAATCTAAGAAAATACATGATGTTTGGGACATTGTTAAAACAGCTTTGGGTGACTACCTATTATGACAAAAATTAACATTGGCTGTCACGAGCCAAATATAACTAATAGTACAAGCTATCATAGGTTAATTAAGGAGTTAAAAAAACTTGCCTAAGATAAAGAAAAAACAAAGGGGTAAAATATGCATTTGACAAATTATAAATTGCCTTATTACAGTTTATGTTTATTAAGTATTTTGTCGTAAGTTATGGCAGCAGTTTTCAACTTTGGGAAAAATAGTAAAAATATAAAGAAAGAGGCAGTATAACAATAGGTATTAGTGTGTCTCGAGTGGAAAAAAAATATTTTAATTCTTATTTTTTTTAGGTTATCCGTCAGTCAATGCAGTTAAAGTGTTAAAACTAACCAATCGAGTAATGACCCGCCTATATCTCAACTTATTCCTTCGGATTTGTTGTTCAACTATTTTATTATCTGTTCGCGCGCGAGAATGAGCAGACGTCTGGTTCCATACATGATAGCATTCAGTTCAAAGAATGTCTATTACAAAAACCACCTTTGATATTCTTTATTAAAACAGCCGTCGCGAAGATCTCTTAGAGCAGATACATCAAATTATTTTGCTAGTATTCCGGTTTTGGTGTTCCATCACTGTGGCATAATTTCACAGGAAGAACCAGTTGAAAGATAAAGTTCCCGGAAAGCCAGGTTAATTATAGACTATATTTCTGTAAACTCTTAGTAATGAAAAGCTGGGCTGCCAACTTTTCGTCAACTGGTTTTCCGGAAATTTCGCGTAAATTCTGCGTCTGGGCCAACAAATCGTAATTATAATCTCAAACATTAGCAAAATAATAATAGGTACTTTATTTACCTTTAATACTTTTTAGTTAAGTTTCACTAGATGGCTTATATTTGTAAAACACGTATTCATATATTTCCATTCTGTAAGCTCAAATACAATCTAGTTTATGGGTTTATGTAGTCTTGTCAGGAAATGACAAATATAATGAATAAAAATTGTGTAACAGATTCTTCTATGTGTGGTGTCATCTGAATTTTTGATTTGAATATTAGTTGGTGTCTTGTGGAAGCTTAGATTTGGGGTTGTAGCAAAAATAACCTAATAAGTTAGTCATAAACGCAGTACCTTTTTCCAGCACTAGAAAAAGGTACTGCGTTTTACAAAACCTGTTATATATATTAAAATATAAACATTTCAAACAAAAATAAAATAAAAGTGTTCATAGGTGTCACTTTAAAAGATTACACAAAGAGTGACCCATGTTTTTTTTACATATACTTAACGACCCCAAAGTTAAGCAGCGATCTGTTTCTGTATAAACTACTTATTTAGTCATTTTAAATGTAACATCACATTAATCACAAGTCACATTTTAAGATTAGTATTGACGTAGCTACGGTGACGTGACTTTTTTGTTATCGGTGTTTAGATATTGCTGGAAATTGATAACAAACGCAGAAATAAACTTTAAATTACAAAAATAACTAAGTTTTGAATATTATAACGATAATATAAACATAGATAGTTGGTTGAAAGACCTATATCCTTTGTGTAACTTTGAAAATTTATGTAATACCTTTCAAAACTTAGTATAGATTATTATTTAAAAGCTAAGATGAATATTGTCTTAATCGAAAAAATATTAAAATCACAGTTAACAAATTTGATTTTCCATAGATACATATTTGTCAGTAATCATGGTTCGATTTAAGAGTACCTGCATCCCTAATTAGGAAAAGGTGATATACCTTTGCATATGCAATAAATTACTTAAAATTAAACAAGACGAAGAGAAAACACGACGCAGATGCTGTGGAATACGCTCGTAAAACGCCCTTTCAGGACAGGCTCTTAGCCCTCAGGATTACTTCAGATACCCACCAAGATCTAAATACAAATAAATTGTAGTTAATCAATATACTATTTACTTCGACAAATGTAGCACATTTTTTTGACAACAGGGATGCAAGATTGCTTCATGCAAAACTCGTAAATATATGACTGAACGGGGAAACCACACCATAACCCCTAGCTACGTTAATATAGATTTATAGTTTTCCGTACCTTTAGGTTTAGTTGTAAATTATGAATGGATCCTAGTAATTTTTTAAGATATATATTAAGTAGTGTTAGGCTTATAGCTGATTTTATTTATATCGTTAAATGTCACTAGGCTAATTTCCGCCCATCGATGGATACATTAAAATTTATGGGATATAATATAATTACATTTTTGGTGACTTGTCAGTTCATGTTATACAATTTTGGCTCGAAAATAAATATATTATGAACTAAAGTTGTTTTTTTCTCATATTATCAGATAGCTGGCATTTGAGGCAAATATGATATTGGTATTTGTGATATTGGCATTAGCAAATATGATATTTAACCTCTCGTCAGTGGCGCTGTTTAATAGTGACATGCCTTGTCTGTGGCACCGCGCCGCGAGCATACCACAGACCGTATCTCAGGGTGGGTCAGTTCTCATTAAAATCGGATTATTTTTAAATTTACTATTCTTTTAAACTATACTAAATGGATTAAGAATCAAGAAACATTAATCTAGTGCCATTATTAATTTAAACTTCGCCGTGGCCGTAATACCGCTAGAAAATTGATTTAGAAAAGTGGTTAAAAAATTTGGTATAATAATTTGAAATATAATAAAAATAATGTACTAAATTCTATGTATCTTTAATACCATTTTATCCTGTATGTCTACTAAAAACAATACAAGTAAAATAATAGTACAATTTCATATAGTTATTTATTGACAATTTAAGTTCTAAGACTGAGTGGGATCGCAACATAGTTTTACAAATTCACTTGTTCCAAAATTTTGTATTACACATAAGATTTGCATGGCATAAAATGGTGGCTCGGACTTCTTACTCTATAATACACAGGAGAGAATGAGACAAAAAGGTCCAGGAGCGGTAATTCGACCCAAAAATAGTAAGCGATCCATAGACACCGCGCTGCGAGCATGCCACAGAAATCGGGTTGATGACATTGCTCGCGTCGCGGGTGGTCCACTGACGAGAGGCTAATATAGTGACGGATTTGCAAAACAATTAGTCAAAAGAAGAGCTTAGCAGTTATTATACTGATGTGCAGCATCTTGTCCTGATTAGTATTGGCTTTACTTATTCCTATCGCCATAGTGATACTGCTCGTCATTGTCATACTCTATACTGGAGATTAGGGTGGTAGACTTGCGTTAGGGCTTAAGATCCTAGTCATAAGATAGCACCAGTCACGGTGATGAAGAGATATATCTGCTTGTTCGCTGTCGTAAAATATAAAAAAGCTAATATTTCTCTTTCCCCTTGTTGTTTCGAGTCCGCTGAGTAGAGTAGACCATCTGCCTCTATGGCAGGCACTCATGAGAGACGAGCGTAGGGTGAATAGGTAAAATACCAACAACTGGTGGTAAAACCCGGTTAGGGATCTATCGCCCCACATATTCCTGACGCATTATGACTCTGTCATGTTCCGGTCCGAATGGGTAGCCTGTAGATTTGTACAAAAGCTAATCCTACCAACAGGAAAGCGACGCACCTATAATGTCTGTGGTATCTAGTCTAAGCCACGATTGTCTTTTACTTTCAGGAAAGCCGTGTGCTTGTTCTCTGTCCTTATAAATAACAGAAAATCTTCAAGGTCGTCGTCTCTCGATGTTAAAGTTACTGCATTACCAACCAAAGCTGAGACGTTAATCCTGTAAAATCTAATCTCATACAATTTATCTATAGTCTAGTGGTCTGGCGTCGGACCGACTTCTTGAAGTCCCAGGTTATAATCACAGGTCGAGAAACAAAAAAAATATTTATATTTTCAATTTTCTAACAAAATAACGCTGCCCGGAATCGGATATGTGTAAGCTTGGTGCTTGGTGGTAGGCTGGCCACCTATCACATTGCGGAACTGTGTCTTCGACTTGTTGTGTGTGCCCTGTTTGTGCCTCTGCCTACCCTTTCGGGGATATGAGCGTAAAGATACTTTTTTAACCTCATACCAGAACATAACGGGGAACACTGGGCTTATGGCATCAGAAAATGTATTTAAGAAAAGATGCCATTTTTAGCCTTTTTAGAAATTTCAGTGATGTATTTGTAAGAAATAATTTCAAGAAGTCATCAAGATGAGGTCTTGACATCAACCACACATCCCATGGGATGATGACCTTTGATCAAATAACTATAATTAAAATCTAGTTGCTACCAACTGTTTTATTTACATTATACTTATTTTATTAAGTTTACATAAAGCTGGTCAGGGTACGTTGTAAAAGCTATATTTATAATGTGATTTTAGTAAAAAAATTGGGATTAGTCACCCACATCACGTGTATGAAAAATAGATGTTGGTCGATTCACAGAAATTTCATGAGAATCGGTTAAGCCGTTTCGGAGAAGTTCAATCACGCACACCGTGACAGGAAATAGATATTTAGTTTAAAAAAAATCAATGTTATTATATTTGACAGAAGCTAACCATGATGTTAGCTAAGAACTATCTCTAGCTATATTAAAAGCGTACCTTTGCACCATTCTTCTATCTAAACTGACTAAATGTGTGTTAAACCCTATTACCTACTTAGATTACCTACTATTTATTTACTTATTAAAATTTGAAATAAATCTATAAAATCTTATTAAAAGCAATGAAACATACAAAACGATAGTGGCCTTGTACACAGATCAAATACTATATTATATAATACTAGCTGACCCGGCAGACGTTGTTCTGCTATGAAAAAATTGGGGTGAGTCACCCTTATCACTAAGGGGTATGAAAAAGATTCACCCTCATCACTTAGGGGTATGAAAAATAGATGTTAGCCGATTCTCAGACCTACTCAATGTACTCACAAAATGTCATGGAAATCGGCGAAGCCGTTTCGGAGGAGTACGGGAACGAACATTGTGACACGAGAATTTTAGATATAAGATAGGACTGTCTTGTATGACAGGCCTTTTCTTCTTTCTTTAAGTTTTGGCCTTCACGTTAGGTATAATAAAACAGGTATAAATTTGCATCAAATTTTATATAAATTTTAATTAATTTAATCAAGTATAGTTAGTCATCAGTTACAAGTCGTCAGTAAGTTATGTCAGACTCTTGAGTCTTTATTAAAGCGGCGTCCTTATTACACAAGCTCATGTAAGGAGATTTGGCGGCAACGAGGAAATACATGATACGCTAATTTCTTCATGATTATTTCGTTTGTGCACTTTCACTGAACAAAATTAAACAAAATGCCACCAAAATTGACTAATCTCACTCAATATCAATACGAAATTAAATAATTATGAGAAAACTTTGACCATCTTTTCTCTCAATGGCGCCAAAACTCATGATGGGCCTACTATATTATGTAAAATTTAAAATAGTATTTTAAGTTTCATTAACGTCAACAGAGGGAGCAACTACTGCTTATATTCGCGCCCTCTATTGGTCGCGATGGCTAATTTTATTTTGACATTTATATTTTTTAATGTACGAAAGATAAACATTTTTTTAAAGACTGTCAAACATAAAAATATAAAATTAAACATATTACTAAATATATATAACACACTAAATAATGTAAATTAATACGAACCAAGACTAGTTATAAATAAGCTTTTACTTTCAAAAATAAAAAGATATGTATATTAAATTCAACGGCTCACCAAGTAAAAGATTAAATGTACTCCATTGAAAACCTTTCTTTAAAATTTGGATATTAATAAAATAAATAACAATTTGAAATTATTACGTAATATTATTAGAGTAGGTAATTTATAAAGTGTTATCTTTTTTGGTTATTATTTTACTACTTTTTACCTTTTTGTAACTTAAGTATTTCACAAATGTGCAACATTATGATTAGACAGTTGTCATTGTTGTCAAAAAGGTTGTGGCCAAACAGGTCAAAGGTTTATCTTCGTAGTATTTTATTTACGCAAAATATGTCTGCAAATTCACCTCTAGGCAAAAGTGATGGTAAATTACGCTTCCTTACATAGTTTGTTATTTTCTTAATACCTTTATTCTAATTTTGTTTTTCTATAGGCGATGAATCCGGTGAAGGCTTAGTCCCGCCAAATCCTATTGAGAGCTTAGGTTCAAGGATTCGTGACTTAGATGTTGATTCTATTCGACGATATTTGGCTCAAAAGCTGGGATTGTATGAACCGTCTGAACCAACTCCGGTAGAAAAAGTTTTAGACGAAGTTAATTTGGATGGCATAGTGAAATGGATTAAAAGTGACCGATGTAAAAATATAATAACATTGTCTGGCGCAGGAATATCAACATGTAAGTAGATGACAATATTTCTATGTAACTCAACTTAAAATATTTCTAAAACTAAAATGAAGTAAAATAAACAAAACACAGCATGTAAATTTAGTATTGCCAATTTATGGGATAAAAAATTCTAAATTGATGTTGATTAAATACTAATGTAAAAACTATTTGTATCTAGGCATATAAATATAATTTTCTAGGTTTAGATAATATTATACTATTTATTTAGGTAATCTTTTAGAGGTAGACATTAAATTATCTGAATTTCATAAAAGACAATATATTTTGTGCAATTAAATTCACAATTTACTGAAATGTCAAATCATGAAAAAAAACTTATTTACATTTTTAAACTAGCCGTCTAAGCGGTCTGCAATGCAGGACATTTTTCTGATTTTACCTAGTAGCAATGTGGCATACGTTGATTTTGGGATGAAGCTATGGATAATATTATGGTCTGCATTTCTTTTAACTGTTTAAATGTAAAAAAGTAATTATATTACTTTAACCTTTGGTATGCAGCAACTATAATGCGGCAGTATATAACTGCATTGCGCAGATCTGTGTTCCAGCATACAAATGATTAATTCATAAATTAAATTAATTTAATACATAATAGTTAGACATATGGTGTCACAAAGTTTTTGTACATGTTGATACATTCTTTAATTACGTAGAACATTTTGTTCTTTTATCTTTATTGGTTTTGAAAAAACATGGAAAAAAAGACAGTTTATAGCTAACTTTTTAATGCCTTGCGATACATAATCAAAGTTTTAGTAAGCGTCCCTCAGGTGATTGGGAAAGCATGGTGCTTGATCTGAAGTCAGGATTTTAGGCCTCGGGCAAAAGTAAGTTTACCAGCTACCTTATTCTCCAAACCGGAACATGCCAACAGCAAGCATTGGACGTTATGGAGGCAAAAATAGATAAGGCCGTGGTACAAATCTGGACGAGTGGCTGGGAAACACTACCACCTAGTAGGATGTCACGGTGTTAGTGACGGTAAGCATAAAGTAGTTATCATACCTTAATTAAAATACTTGAATACATTGTGTCACAATGATTTTTGTGGATATTTATATGTTCTTTACTATTTTAGAAAATTTGTTTCTTCTATCTTTAACAGTTTTCGTAGTGCACGCGATGAAAAGACTTTTATAGCAAATTTTTACACATTGGTTGAAGTAAAAAAAATAGGCAGTGATAACCCAGCATTAAAATGGTGAAAGAATTTTCTGAATCGATTCTGTTGTCTTTAAGTTTAGTCTATACAAACATCCAAAAATATTTTCTCTTTATTAATAGTGTAGATTTACTTTTGTTATCAGTTCTGTGACTTTTTGCATATTATAAAGTGTTATTGACTGTCTGTCAATACAGCCAGTTCAGTAGACTCAGCCCTGCATTTGACATTTAATTTTAATTAACTTGTAATAATTATCATTATTGAGTTTATTGACAACCATACTCTTAAAGCCATAATATCATAATGATGAGCACCAATGTTATAGGGATTGGCAATGCTCCCATTGTTTTACTAATGTCTTTGGTTACTGGATGTGAAAATCCATAAGCTTGTTTACCTTGTAATAATTATAAATATTTGTGTGTAATGATATACATATACATATTATTTATAAACACACACTTTGTTTAATCATAATTTTTATTTTATTTTTTTATTTTACATTTTATTGCACACATTATAGAGAATTGGCAAAGAGAAAATACAAATATAGATATTGTTCAATAGATCTTATCTCTGACAAGAGATATCTTACAGCTAACCTAAATTTTAACTTTTCAGCTGCTGGAATACCAGACTTTCGTAGTCCAGAAACAGGGCTATATCACAACCTCCAGAAATACAATTTACCAGAACCCCAAGCTATTTTTGAAATCAACTTCTTCCGACAAAACCCTAAACCATTTTTCACACTAGCAAAAGAACTATTTCCCGGAAGTTTTAAACCTACAATTTCTCACTACTTCATAAAGCTTCTATATGATAAAGGTAAGAATTTTATATAAATCTTTTATATATAAAAGAAAGTTGGGTTTGTTACAACACTTATAACTCGAGATCTGCTGGATCAATTTTCACGGTTTTTGATTCATTGGATTTGTCTTCGCCCCCAATAGCACAATACACCTTATAAACAAAAAAAATATGAAAGATGCATCAATAGTGATAGAGAAACTGATTATGCTGAAAATTGGTGGTGAGGTGCTTTAGAACCGGGAAAAGGACAAGGAAATGTACCCATTTTATCCTGAAGAAACTTGAAAACTAGAAAAGCGACATTTTAATTTTTCCCATACAAACTGAGCGGGCGGAACGAAGTTCGCGGGAACAGCTAGTTTAATATAAACCTAAAGTAAAGAATGTGAAAATGTGTTTGACAAAAGACAAATGTCTTAAATTTACTACTTTGTAGCTAACAGGTGGAGCCTTTTTATGAAAAAATACATTTACCAATAAATAATTGTTCCTTGTTTCAGTATATCAGATAATTTTCTTTGTTTTTCAGGACTTCTGTTACGTCACTACACACAAAATATTGATACATTGGAAAGAGGGGCTGGCATCCCAGCTGATAAACTTGTAGAAGCCCATGGAACTTTTTTCACTTCTCACTGTCTAGAATGTCGGAAAGAGTACTCCTTAGAATTCATCAAGGGTAAGTACATATTTTATGGCATTCTTGTCATTTGCATTTTCTTATGGTTGGACAGACAGAGAGTCAAGGAAATAAAATTGAAATATTGTCTGTCAGTGTACGAGTTCTGTATCTTCAACCACACAAAATTCAAGCTAGTGATACTCATGATCCTAATTGTGCTGTAGAGTGTCAATTCTAATTCTTGTAAGAGACATTTAAGATTATAGAATTCCTTGCATTAACATTATAAAGCAAATACAAATTACACACAAAATTCAGTACTTTCATCCCACAGTTTATCAAACTATAATAATTGTGATGCATGTCGAATTTCATCCTTGCATATATATAGTTATTCTTTTTTCAGATTTAATATTTGCAGATCAAATACCAATTTGCACAGATTGTCCAGGTGTAGTTAAACCTGACATAGTGTTCTTTGGAGAAAGCCTCCCTGAGAGGTTCCAGCAGTGCCTACAACAAGACTTCCAGAAATGTGATATGCTTATAATCATGGGTTCATCACTTGAGGTTCAGCCGTTTGCCTCATTAATTGATATGTAAGTTCTAAATAATCAAACAAGTTTTAGTGAACATATTAATTACCCAAGTTTTACTTTCTTCAGAATTATGTTGAGAAAACTCTTATTCACACACAAATTAAAAGTTTTTGTACAGTTTGCTGGTAGCTGGTAGGTGATGGCAGGTGATGGTAGATGGTTGATAAACTTTCTCTCAATGTATATGCACTTATAATGTATATACAGAAAATGTATTTGCTTGATTTCTTCCAACCCAACAAAAAAATTGTTCCCATTCCATTATAATTCATGAGGACCTAATTCTGATTTTACCCTTAACAGTTACCTAACACATTATTGTGACATGCCCATCTACCATACGTCTGGAGGATCCCAAGAGAAAAATTGTTAAAAATAATACTGTTTTGAATTCTGTTTTGAAAATTATTATGCTCAACATTAGACGATTTTATCAATGACTATCATAATCTCTTAATTTAGATATTATTTGATAACACATTTTGATAAAGAGATTATTAAAAATTTTAATATTACGAAATATTTCTTTTATTTTTCAAATATTCAATCCACAAGGACTTTAAAAAAAAGTAATAAATAAATATCTCTGGACAAGTTACACAAATTGAATCTAACCCCCAAAAAAAACTACTTATATGGTTGTGTCATAGTGTTAGTCAACAATACTATTACATAGAAATACTTAAACAGATAAATTTAATGAACACCCAGACCCGATACCAGAATAAATTTATAAACACCCAGACCCTGAAATGCAGACGTCTAAATGTTCATCACACAAATGACTGCCCTCGTCCGGAATTGAACCCGAGCCTCACGGTTGGTCGATAGAGGTAGAAAGAAAGAAAGAAAATTATTTATTTGTGGAATATGCGTGTAAATGAGATGTTACAAAAATACATAAGTATATCAACATATTCTACCATATTTTGGTGTGCAAATATTTTAATATTTATAGAAAATATTTAATTATATTTGCTTTAACTTTTAAGCCAATTTATAACTAATTTAATTATTTATTATCAAAACAATTTAAAACTATAATTAAATTTAACCCTGTCTTAAGGTAAACTACCAGTACCATACCATAGCGACCAACAATATATAAACAAAATTGCAGGCCCTAAAGCTTTTTTAAGCGTTACTTGAGCATTCAAGGCAAATTGGCGCTTTTAATTTAAAACACATAAATATTGTGCGTTCGGTTTATCTGTGTATTGATAAACATATTATGTTATAATTTGTTAAATCATTTTTTTTAATTAAATTCTATGATTTATTTTGTCAGTTTCCACATTGCTACGTTGGTCGCTTGGTATATTTACGTCGTCCGACAGACCCCAACCACCGTCCAATAGCAGCATAAGTAAAGCAAAAAAATTAAAAAAAATCTCTTAACCTCCTAACAGAGGTCATTTAGATTCACTTTAGTATATTTTTCCTCACCTGAGGTAATCGCGCCTACATAAGGTACTAAAAGACGATAGGAACAAACAAGTCTATAACATAATCTGTGAAGCATATGGTAAGCAGTTAAGGGTTAAATATTGAAACGAAATGAAGTTTATTTATTGGCTGAATATGTCTACATAACAACATATTCTGTCTTAGTATTGGAACACCAACTTTTATGGTATATTATGTTATTATTGTATTTTTAAATAGTTACTAAAATAAATGTACATTGCTAAATTAAAAACAAAATAATTGTATTAGGGTACCAGACTGGTGTCCAAGGCTGCTCATCAACAGAGAAAAAGCAGGCATACGGTCTCCCTTACTGCGGTTATGGGGCATTTCTGGTGGAGGACTACAGCTGGATGAAGAGTCTGTGAGGGATGTAGCGAGACTCGGAGATTGTGATGATGGCTGTCAAGACCTTGCGGATCGACTGGGCTGGGGGGTAAGTAAATTAAATTAATTAAAATTGCTAAATAAATTAAAATCTTAACATTTCAATTGATTTTTCAATCAATCTTTGCGGCAAAAAAATGTTTTTTCAATAATATTTTCATATGGATGTTTACAATTTCATTTGAAAATTCACTATAAATCATTTTCTTAGTCCAAAGTCCTGGATACTATTGTAACCTTTGAATCAATCTTAGTGTCCAGGATTTAGTGAGCTGGCAATACCTACTGTCGTCAGACTTATTAGTGAATACAATTTTTGTTTGTAGGTACTTTGTTTCTGTGCTTTGTATGGGTTTTGTTTAGCACAAATCAGATTCAAAGTAATAAATAGTAAAAATAAAAGTCTGTGTTAATTAGATAAAAAACTTGATTACTATTGACAGTGAACTGTAAGACCTTTTGATAAAATGTGCTTAGTTAAACTTGTGCCCGTTTTTGGTGCCTATCTTTTGATGATCAATCACTTACTTAAATTGTTTCTGATAATCAAACAAAAACTATTAATAATAACAAAATAATTATGTGGCATATGAAGCAATTAATGACATTTTATCAAGATACGACGCAAAACTAAACTAGAACTGGGAAGTTTTTTTAACTGGAACTTCAATGCCTACAATATCTGAAATCTCTGTGCACACCCCTGCAAGCAAGTTGTTTTAACATCACGAAACCGTCTTAGTATAAGGGATAAGTTACATAACATAAAAACTGTTTACTATCCAAGAAGATTAACCACAAGAGTTCTTTAATATGAGAAATATTCAATCATATAGAAAAAGCTTAGGGTTAAGTAACAGTTGCTTTGATACATTATTAGATTTGCCGTTGCGTTATTGTCAATTAGTTTATGAAAACAGTCAGACGGATTTTTAGATGGTAGGAAATACATACAGTTTGATAAAAGAAGGCGTTTCTTTGCGGAAATCCATACTTAAACCCAAATAAAATTATTTAATTTGCAATTTCCCGCCGAAAAATGTATACGTATTATGGCGTGACAAAACAGGCAAAATAGTGCGCTATTAATGAATTGGACTTATCAAACCAAAACTCCCTAATATATCAAGCTCCACACAACACACACCACTTAACAGACAGACAAAACATACAGTTTTATATCGTTATTGCCTATAAATGCTAAAGGTGTGCTGTCAAAGTGCAAGACTTCATTTAGAGACATCTTAGTTCAGTTTCTCAATTTATGTAATATGTTTAGGTACATTTATTTGTTTGCAAACTAATTATAACAAGAAATCCCCTTCCAGGATGAACTTCGTGCATTAGTAGTTCAAGAACACGAGAGATTGGAACGTGCAGGACATTTGGCCACTCCTCACTCCCCGATACCAATTCTGGAGACAGTTGTCCCCGTACCCAGTGTTCCTAATGACCCCAAACTATAAATGCATTTATAAACCTAGTTTCTTATCAGGTAGTTTGTTTATACTCTCCTTGCTTGCTGATACAATCATGCAAAACTTGTCATGTTTTGTCATGTTTATGTTTTGAGCTGACAGTCAAAGAGTAATTGTATTTGGAACTGTTATTTGCAACATACATACAACGGCAACTCCCCTTTCGTTGGTAACTGTACTGGATATAATTGTCCTCAAACTGTTAATACTGTTATATAATGGTTACTGTATATAATTGTCCCCAAACTGTTAATACTGTTATATAATAGTAACCGTACTGGATGTAATTGTCCCCAAACTGTTAATATTGTTATATACTAGTAACTATACTGTATATAATTGTCAGCAAACTGTTAATACTGTTATATAATAGTATCTATACTGGATATAATTGTCCCCAAATTGTTAATAATATATTATAAACATACTCCAAACGATTATGCAGTTTGTTAATATCAAGATATCATAATTTTAACTCCTTTATCGTGCGCAGGATACATTCTAACCTACCCCAAAAAAGCGCATGTCAATTCGATTATAATTTTTTTATGTATATTTGTAACGTGATAGCGGATATATTTTGTTGTTTCTTTTTTGAAAAGGTAGGTCACTATTAGGGCCCATATGAATTTGATCATAATACTAGTGGTTTTTAAATTATGTTTTAGAACCCCAAGTTGTTCCGGGTCTCCTGTGTCGAAATGCACCATCTGCCTTCTGCCAGGCAGCTAGTAAGAGACGAACATAGGCTTACCTGTTTATTTAATCTAATGTTTATTTATCGCCTCTGTGTGTTTAGCGTTCGGGTATCGGACTAAAATTGATAAGGTCCTGTTTTTGATCTCCGGGTCGGACAACAAAAAGAAAATGAGCTTTTCCAATTTTTTAATAAAAATGTAGTTGGCCGAGATTAGATATGTGTCCGGTTAGCGATAGGCTTGTCACCTATCACATTGTGAACTTATTGTCTAGCGGTGGTTACCTTGTTATGCTTCTGCTTCCCTTCTTCGGGGATATGGGTGTGAAGATATTCTTATTTATTTATAAGGGCCAGAAAAGTGTACTTGATTGTTTTTAGAACTGTCTAATGAAAAATTAAATGCGTATCCTCATTATACCCTCTTCCCCCCCAGCTCTTTGTTATAACTCCAGAACATTTTAAATTCCGCACTAAAATAACTGCATAAAAATGAAATGCTTGATCGTGTATGGAGCTTAAAGGGATAATGTATAAGCATTCTTAAAGCTACTTATTAGAATATAATACTAAGATATAAATTATTAGATGAGCTCTTGAAATATTGTTTGTTCCATTTGTTAATGCCATGTCCAATAAAGTCGACTTTTGTATATCTACTATTGTGCAGAATTGAAAATATATAGAAACGGATTTCTCTTTCTTGGTTTTAGCCAAATAAGTAAGATAAACTAAATTTTGCTCTGTTTCCAATATGTTAAACACATTATAGCATTTTGAAATACAATTCTTTTCATAGTTCTAAGATTTTTTTGGCAATCTTATACGTAATTTTACTTTCATACAATTTAACCCCCTTATTCATTAAAAATGTTAAATACCTATATAACTTTAACAATTAGCTTTCAGTAGCCTGTAACCATGAAACTATATTTAAACTGAAAAAAAAAACTATATTTAACCATGAAACTATATTTGAACTACTCTCCTGACAAAGACCTGATGTCATTTTCAAATATTGCTGACTCTCTCTAATGTACCGACCTCTCTTTCAGTTTGACTTTGGTGGTTGAAATCACAATTCTCAGAAAGAGAGACCGATACATTAGAAAGAGTCAACAATATTTGGAAATTACATCGTAGGGTTACTCTTGATTCATGCAATATTGGAAATTGGAGTCGGGTATGTCATTTTAGTTACTCTTGGTCGCAATACTGGCGAGTTATTAATATAGTAAATTAAAAAAAATTAATTGGATTCGTTGAATTTATTTGTAATGTTAATAATCCGCTAAAAGGGTGTTCAAAAGTACCTAAAATGACATATACGATTCCAATTTGTATATTCTTTATGAGTAACAGATTTTGCCAATTTCAAGTTCATATTAAATATAGCTTTTGTGTAATAACTATTGTTCCTGTCACTATTATTAATTTGTCATTTTCATACTGTGTAACAATGAGTAATGGCAAGTGTAATGATTTTATAATACTAGGTTAAATATTTTTATAAGGGTAAAATCTTATACGCATTAAACATATTATTTATACATGTATGTATGATAATGTAATATATATGTATTGTAAATTGTATAGACGTGTAGAAAATAGTCTTGATGGAGGGTATACTATTATAATTAGTAGGTTAACATAGGAGCTGAGAATGTCCTAACTTAATTATTCCAAATGTACTAGAATAGTTAATTAGTGATAGCTTCGGTTAAATGTTTTAAGTCCAGCGAATGCTTCCAAACAACTACACAATAAAACACGATGTACGATTTAATTCTCATTTACCTAGTTTTTTTTAAATTGGCTAATATGTTTTTTTTTACAACTTCACCGGGCTATGGCTAGACATTTACCAAAAACAAAACCTATCGATCAGAATCAGTTAATCGACTTTCAACGTGTTTTTGAGATAACTATTAAGGTTTCATTGTATGTTTGTTACGCAAGTATTCATGTTAATTTCAAACGGTTTTGATAGATATTTGGTGGAAATTATTTCGAGGTGGTCCCATATGATCCGACTAGTGGTTTTTGAGTTAAGCTCACTTAATAATAATAATGCATAAATTTTCATCATCATTTCACGATCATATCAATCGGATATTATCCGAGGGTGGTGTCAAGAGTCTCCGAACCCGGCGTGTTTGTATGAAAAGCGTAATGAATGTGAAGGAAGCAAAACAGGTTTGTCAGGATCGTGAGGTTTGGCACTCGATACTCTGCTTACCCGATAATGGACTTGGCGTCAAGATATGTATGTATGTGTTCATCATCTTATAGATGGAAATTGATTATTAAATATTCTCATTTCAACTCTAAATTGCTAGTGAGATGTTTCATCATCATCATCAGCCGGAGGACGTCCACTGCTGGACATAGGTATCCCCCAAAGAGCGCCACAAGTCATGGTCACCAGCCGCTTGTATCCAGCGACTCCCCGCGACTTTGACCAGGTCATCAGTCCACCGGGTGGGAGGTCGTCCAAGACTACGTCCTCCGGTGCGGGGCCGCCACTCGAGAACCTTTCTTCCCTAGCGGTTATCGGTTCTGCGAGCAATGATGTGAGATGTTTATATAATTTATATGGAACCATATTTATGTGACTATGAGTTTATTTTTGTGCAAAGGAATTTATATCAATCAATTATTTTCAAATAAAATGGGATATTAAATTATGTTTTCTTCCAGTTTATTTATTGTCTAGTTATTAGAAATTTTAGGTGTAGAGCTCTATGAAGCAATAACTAAACTAATAACTTAAAATTTAAACAAATCAAATTGTATTTTTCTCAACTACGTTTAAAACAATTCTGTTTTTATCTTAGAATTCAAGTTGACTAAAAACAAGTCTGACAGGAGGAACATAAAACTATTTTTTGTATTTTTTTGTCTCAGATACAAAGCTTTAGATAATTTTTAAAGTGAAACTTTTATTACATCGTCTCAATTTTTTTGATCTGTGTGTCGCATGTCGCGTGACGGTGACGTCAGAGCAGCCGAGGCCAATATCGCGGCGTCTATAGTTATAGATCAAGTTTCACTTTTATACAATCCTTTTTTTTCTTTTAATATCTTAAACACTAAAATTTCAAAAACCGACTGGCATATTAGCTTACACACGGAATTTGAGTTGCAATCACTTTGACTTCAACAAATTATTTTCTGAAACTGTCAGTGCAAATAAAATGATAAAAAATTATAATTTGAGACAGATTTTCTATAAAATGTCCGGTTGGATCAAGAACTCTTGTTGCAGATGATCATGATAGCTTTGTAATGCATTCGTTATTGAAAAATAATGATTAATTTTATTTATTGATTTTTATTGCATATTTATATAAAATGTGAACTTACTTTATTACGATAACTTCTCTTTGATACTTATATGTTGTTAAAAAACGATTTTAAAACTCATGGAACCGGGTAAAACTAGCTTAGAAAACATACCAACACACTGGTCACAAGGTGGAGGGGTTAGGTATAGGACCCATTGTCAAATATTAAGTTAGTAGAAAATCGTTTTTTATTTATTTGATTATTTATCAATTTCCACTGGTATGTTTAAACAATTGAATTAATATTACCCAAGTTGAGAAAAAACAACTTTGCAATTTTTAGAGGTTATCCGTTAATTTTAAATTATTTAACTTTATTAGATTAAGTAGTAATGTAATGTATATTAAAATGGGTTTTAAGTAATAACGTTTAATTTTCTTTATGTGAATAAATGTTTTGTGATTTATGAATACTTGAAGGGCTTTTTCGTATTTTTTTAATATATAAATAAAATATATTTCAGTAATTTATAGTTGTGTTTTAGTTTTTCTGGTATTTGAAGGTAAGCAGGTAGGCGTTTTCCGTATAGTTAATTACCCAAGATTTTAACGACGCATTGCCAACCCGATGTTGCAGTCACATACGTAAGTTAAGTTGTGCACTTGAAAACCGGAACACAAAAGTGACGATCACTAACTTTTTAGCTCCTGGGACAGGTAAGGCGGTCTGTGCGAGTCGTAGCAGGGCTCTACTACCTAAATCCAATTAATGAGTACACTTACTATACTGATGTACTTACTACTGCAATAATATCAGGCAATACAAGCAACTAAATTATTTACATAGTAATTTCCTTCCCGTCCTTACGTGATATTAATTCTTAAAATTTATTTCCCATATAAATGCACCGAACTTATTTTGAAAAAAAAATCTATGTTTTTTTAACATTGTTGATAGAGTAGACTAGAAAAATAGTGAATTGTAAGATGTTCGCAATACCTCGTTAAATATTATAATAAATGAACCATATTATAGGTCCGTAATGTATGTCCAGAATCCCGTTACGTAAAATCGGAACGAAATTTCGCCCATTGAAGCAAACCCACATAAATTCTGTATTAAAAGTAAGTAAAACATATTAATGTATGTGATATTGAATTAAAAATAATTTATTTCACTTTGATCATACAATACTTGTGAAAATTCTAAAAACTATGACCGGTATCTGAAAGAAACTCAGCGGGTTTGTTTTTCTTTCCAATTCTTAATACCATCATATCTAGGTACAAGATTGATTTGAGAAGTGATAAACCCCAAGCATTGTCATTGTCTAGATCTTCTGAATGTTACTTTTTTACAGAATTATGATAAACAATGCTTTCTTTAATTTATCTAGTTAGGTTTTCAATGTGCTCGGGAAGTTGGTTGTAAAAACGTATACGTTGGCCCAGGGAGGAATAGCGTATTTTGTGGAGAAAAGACATTCTCAGTTAGAATGTTTTGGTCCTTGTATTGCACATCATTTTTTTATTAATTTACTAATTTTCTTTTGAGTGTAGGTCCATAGATTTGTCTGGATTTGCTGTGTTCGAAGTTCCGTTGCGATTACTCCATACGTGTATAGCGGGCCTTAATTTCTCACAATTGAAAGTTTTTTTTACAAAAAATATTGCATTTGGTCCGGGGCCTCTGTGTACAAGACCACCTGCCTCCATGGTCGACAGCTCCTAAGAGGCAAGCCTAGGTTGATCATTATTTTTTACAAACAAAATCACTGGTAGTAGAGTATCATGTAGCAACAAGCAACAATGTGTGTTCCGGTCCTCTGCTAGCGTAGCTGGCAGACTTGTGAACCTTGTGAAAAAATATGTGTAGTAAAATTTTCCGAGATCTCTATCCCGAAATTAAGATTTGACTCAACCATGTGACATGTAATAAATAAATCCCTCAAACGAGCTATGGGTCGTTACTTTTCGAAGTCATAAATTTCCTATCAGTAGGTTACATACCTATCAAGCGGTTTGAAAGTGGCGAGTGGTTACTAAAGTAACGTATATGTTACTAAAGTAACCTTAGTCATTTTCAAAAATTTGTACTTCTAAATCAAAACCTGCCACGCAAGTGCTCGCCATTGACATAAACCTCCAAGCTTGACTGGTGAAGTGAATAATGTCACATAGATGACAAATCTAGGTACATAAGTAGGTAGCTTAACAGCCCGACGTCAATTTGGCATCGTTTCCATCCACGGTAAGCTATAGGCACAAATAGAAAGAAAGAAAGTATCTTTACGCCCATATCCCAGAAAGGGTAGGCAGAGGCACAACCAGGGCACCCACGAATAGCCGAAGGCACTAAGTCCCACAGTGTGATAGGTGGCAAGCCTATCGCCAACCGGGCACATATCCAATCCCGAGCAACACTTTTTTTTATTTCACTATTTGTTGCCCGACCCGGGATCCGAACCCGGGACGGGTACAAACTTAGTAGTTAAACTCAGTAAGTCAAATCCAACACTTGCGCCGCTAACCAGAGGCGATTAGATGCAAATTTTCTTATAATTTCAAGAAATATTTATTTTGCAGCTCATTAATGTTCAGTAGTTTGTAATCGATGACCGCTTCGTTGGCCAAGGGGTTAGCGTAGACGCGTAACTCCACCGACCAACCGCTAAGCTCGGGTTCGTGTCCTGACGGGATGTATTAACGTAAATGTTGGCCGTTTATTAAATTGATTGTGGTACCTTATTCAAGTATTAAATAGTATCGTTGACTACCACCCATAACACCAGCATATCATTTGCTTACTTTGAGGTTAGGTTCGATTTGTGTAATTTGTAAAGTGATATTTAC
>NJDD01000255.1:0-14721 GCA_002245505.1 Calephelis nemesis
TTGGAATTAGATAGCATGCAATTAAAACAAGTTTAGTTTGTGCTCAGCAGAATTTACACAAACACCAAAAAAATAATCAAACAATAAAACCAAAAAGATAAAATTTTCAATAAACCTTCATTGTCCCTCCATTCAAAAATTATGATACACCGACAGACAGACGACAAACAAACTGGTTGATAAATGATAACGTAAAATAGAATCCGGGCACGTGGTCCCCCAAGAGTTCAGTCATAAGATTTAGTTCTAAATAAAAAAAATGTGTGCGTGTATTAGCGTACACTCGTAAGAAGTGAAGAAGTGAAACTTCTTTATGACGTTATTTTTCAAAAAATAATTTACAATATGCAACTTTACAGAAATTGGTTAAATAAAGTTTATTGCCGATCCCTACTCCACCGGAGAAAGTATACTTCGAATCACGCGTGGTAGGGATAAGAACAAAGATAGCGCGTAACGGAAAAATGTGACGCGTAACAAAAAAATGTTACACAAAAAATTTTTCCAACCCCGATAAAGAAGTTTCACTTCAAAAATAAACTGATTTTTTTTTACTATTTCATAACTAATTGTTGTTATTTTTTTTTCTAAACAAACAGAGACTCCTTCCAATTTTATGACAAACAATATCGATAGAAATGACTGAACACCTTTTTTTACCTTAAGTACATGGCAAACTGTACGAATAGTACGATTCCGTAGCCATAACGTTGGCAACCCAGCCGCCATGTTCACTTTGTAAATATTAAAACGTGTCTCCATGTTAAACTCATTTAAAATGTTAATTTTTTGTTTTGAACCCGATCTTGGATTTGCAGATTGAGAAAACTAGCACCGCTCTACACACTAGATTGATTTTTCTGTCTGATGTGCCCTATTTGACCTACACCAGTATTTGAATTAAGCGATTCGACATGAACTTGTTTTTACAGAAATTGTTTTTTGTTCCTGCAACGAGATTATGATAACTACGAGTAATATGATGTCTTCAATAAATCTCGTAAGTACAAAACATTGTTAAAACTTATAATACAATTAGGTATTATGATTAGATAGAACTGTCCTGTATTTTGAGTTGGATATTTTAATTCAATAACTTGAATTGAAAGCTTCGTAAGTTTTCGGAACCGTTTCTGAAAAAGGTAAATACATTGACAACTAGAAATAAATTTTTAAATGAAAATGGTAAATTCTAACCTAAAATGCCAATCGAAATTTTTTATGGTAATGTTGTTATCTTTAGTTTTATGTAATGATTGTTTCATTTTCTACTTAATACACATTTAAATAGATTATTAAAATTAATTGGTGTACAGAAAAACAAATTTGAATATATCCAAGGAGGTTATTTAACTATAATAATAGATATGTAGAAGTACAACTGACCAAAGAGGCAGTTTATTAAAACTGTAAATTTATATTACATAACTTTGACATTGACTTTGTTCAGTTTTGCTTTGTGTATATACTATAATAACTAGAACATTTTCATTTTTGTGTCTTTTAAATATGAAAGCTTTATTTTTAAAATCTTTCATCATACTAAACAGTCAGTTTTTGTAACTTTTATAATTTACATTCATTTTTTGTAATATACATATTAAAACTAAGATGAATACATTCTTATTATGTACTTAACAATTTGGTCGTGTTAATGTCATATGACCCAAACATGAGAAGCGAGAACACCAGGCTGAAAATTTAAACAGAATTATTTAGTAAATATTTTGTTGAAGCAATGTAAAAAATATTGTCAAACTCTCTCTCCTGTGTTTTATCATTTACAATATTAAATTTTATGATCATTGAAATTAAAAGAATTTTTTTCTATTTCAGATTTTGATGTTTTACACCTATTTCACACCTTGTATGACTCGGTGAATGGGAGTTTTTACAAAAAAAGATGTCAAACAACCATGACTGGGTTCTTCGCTTGATTTGATTTAGACAAAGATGTGGTCAAAAGACAAAATAGAGCTGGAGTAAATAAAATTCAACTTTAAAAAATAAAACTGTGTTGGTACAAGAGGGAAATAATGAAGATATTAGGGAAATAAACAAAAGATTAAATAAATTACAGAGAAACCTGTTTTATTTTCATCCCCATGCAGCGCTCCCAGTGACAATAAAAATGATTGTAATTTGATAATCACAATTTTTTTTATAAACAAATTACAGTCATATTTTACTGTCACAAAAATTAAATCTGAAGTTCTCATAAAGGGCCTATATATAGAGGTTATACCATGACATATATATTTATACATCTAGATATTAAATATTTTGTTCTCGAACGCGATATGGCATGGCGCTACTGTTTCATTTTCGTTGACATTTGGTTTGACAGCTGCATAGACTGCTTACTCTATTCCTATTTATTAATATACTTTATGGCCTTGACCGCCTCGTTGGTTGAGTGGCTAGCGTACTCGCCTAACTGCATCGACGAACCACGAGACTTGGGTTCGATTCCCAACGGGGGCAGGCATTTGTGTGATGAACATTTAGATGTCTGCATTTCCGGGTCTGGGTGTTTATTAAATTTATTCTGGTATCTATTTAAGTATTTCTATGTAATAGTATCGTTGATTAACACCCATTACACAAGCATATAATTTGCTTACTTTGGGTTTGGATTCAATTTGTGTAACTTGTCCAGGGATATTTGTATATTTATTGTCTACACCTTATCCCAGGATCTGTAGAGTTACTCCTGTAAGTATCCTTTAGCCCATATCCCCGAAGAGTTAGGCAGAGGCACAACCACGGCACCCACGACTAGGCGAAGACACTTAGTAACACATGTGATAGGTGGCAAACCTATAGCCAACCGGACACACATCCAATTCTGAGCAACATTTTTTAAATTAAAAAATTGGAAAAAACTCATTTTTTTGTTGTCCGACCCGGGAATCGAACTCGGAATCTCTACAAGTCAAATCCAACACCTGGACCGCTAGACCACAAAGGCGACTCTTGAGTTTCAAGTCGATGAATACAAATGCAAAGTCGAATGTGTTATATTTGGTACTTTTGGTCGCAATACTAGCGAATTTAGCAACGCATCTTTAATCTCTCTGGTTTTTTTCTGACCTCTCTCTGATCTCTCTCTAATATCTCTCATCTCTCTCTGATCTCTCCGTGATCATTACAAGAGAGTGTGTTTGCTAATCCCTGAAAATTACTATGATACTAAAACAGTAATAGCAGTAACCCCAAAACATACTGCAAAGGGTCGTAGTATTGCTATTTTAAGTGTGCAAAATAGGTCAGTTTGACATTGAATCAAAATTAATCGAGTCGTCTGGATTTGCGTACGAAGTGAGGATCGCGGTCTGGCTGGAAGCCAAATAGACCAATCCAATCCTGAATACATCATATTCAAGAGCATTGCGGGTTATAGGATTTTTCACGATCTTCAATCCTACTAATATTATAAATGCAAAAGTTTGTATGTTTGTTTGTTACTCCTTAACACAAAAACTGCTGAACCGATTTTCATGAAATTCGGCACATTAAAAGGATAACTTGGATTACCTATTTCTTATCAGTACCTTTTTTCTAGTTATCTATTTTCTATTATTTTTTAACACTTCTAACATAAGCATGTAATTTGATTACTTTGTGGTTTAATTTATGTAATTTGTCCATTATATATACCTGCAACTTTGACAGCGTAGAATAGTTATTTCGAACAGCAGCTTTAGTTTTTTTCATTCAGTGTACTTTAGGTTTATTATTGAAAAACAATAAGCCTATGTAACTCGAACCTTTTGCAGGGTGTGAATTTTAAGTTTAATCAAAATCGAACAGCCACAGACGAACAGATTTTTGCATTTATAATATTAATAAATAAATAAACATAGATAGGCAGTATAGAAAAATAAATATGTTGATCCACTGTTGGGCGACGCGACGGGCTCTTTATATCACACACAAACACATATTTGGTATTTTCCATCCTCGACACTAGTTGAAACTTTAAACATTCATATTTTTAAATGAAGTAACACTTGTACTGTTTTACGTATCACTTATAATTTACCAGTTTCTCTTGTAACAGCATCGTCAGGGCTGAAACTTAAAATACTTATGAACAAAACCGGTGCTATTTACAAATTAATAAAGTACAGATGATACGTAAAACAGTGCAAGTGTTTCTTCATTTAAAAATATGCTCAACATTTGCAAACTTAAATGGGAATAATACCGTGTAATATGTTCCCGGCATTAAACTAAACGCAAATGTTTCCAAGCCTCCAGGTACATTTAACATCGAGCAAAAAGCTCATTACAAGATGATATTTCCACGGAGATGGGGAAAAGGTTATTAAAGTCAACTCTACATCGTACATTCCTAACAGACATTGCCAAATACCCCTGACATTTATAAAGGCTCGTCTACATTCGCGGTTTCGCTCTTCAAAACCTTTGCTCATAAAAAAACGACGGATTCCACACCGGGAGGGCCGGCAGAAGTGAAAACTTAACGCATAGACTATATACTTATACTAGAGACTTAACGTTAACGTTGTGCATTTTTTATATTTTGGAATAGTAGGGAATAATTTTGCACGAATTGCTTTAATTGTCAGTAGGAGAATATCACTTATGTGGTAGAATACAATATTCATTTATTGCGCTATCGTATACAAACATGGCAACACGAACAATCGCGCAGGCGCCCTGCGCCGTCTAAACGAAACAGCAGGCGCAGGCATACATTTTCGCCGCGCCGTAAAATAGAGCGAAATACTTCCTCTCCTACGCCGCAACGGCTGTATACTCTCTATCTTTCTTACGAATTTTCGATCAGGTCACGTGTCCTGACGCGAGTTTAGAAATTTAATCCCATTTCAAAAAAAGTGCGCCACGCTGCTAAAAAGTTTTCTCTTCAAAACAAAAAATACTCATGCTTGTTATGTTCTAATTAAAGCAATTAAAATAACTCTCATCTATAAAGTCTTAAATCTATTTTAATCACATTTATAAGATTTATAAATTATGATCAATCTTCAGTAATAAAACTAAATTATCCCATCACATAACTCTTATCTTTAGGTTTCATAAAATGTGACACAATGCGAGCTATTTTTATTATTTGAGTTATGACTGCATGATCTATATTTAAGGAGAAGATAGTTTAGGCGGCGGAAGAATATTTAATTTCAAGTAATACGTATTCAATAATTATTATTCCACAAATAAAATTTATCGTCTTTATAGTCTTGCGGCTTATGAGGTCTCAGCTACAATCCGAGTTGGTCAACAAAAAGAAAATGTGTTTTTCATTATTTTAGTAAAAGCAACGTTGCCCGTGTTTAAATATATGCCCGGTTGATGAAAGTTTTGCCACATGTCACAATGTATATTTCATTACAACTGGTGAAGTTTTCTGAAGCAAAAATGCAGTAATTGATCCCGCTTGGGTAAAGTCGCAGACGTTGGCTAAATCATAATGAACAACTACAGAAAATGATGCACTATTAACCTTATAGGGTTTCGATTATTTAGATTTTAGATGCAGTTGATTTTAATCAAAGGTATCGTTTTCTCCTTTAAATAGTTTTGATTCTCCTAAATAAATCTGCGTTTAAGAAATAAATTCGAGAACAAACATACAGCGGCAGTAGCAGTATAATTTTTAAAAAGTTCCAAAGTTTTTTGTTTCTAGACTATACAATCTTAACACAATGACTGTTTCAAAACTTTCAAATAAAAATATATCAATGGAGATTGTTATCGATTACGTTCATCTTCTTCAAACATATAACCTTGGTATTTTGAGTGACTTGCGAGCAATCTCAGTGAACATCATTTTCGTACATTGAACATTATGAAATTCTGTTGAAATATTTCAACACTTTTATTTAAAGTATTTTTTTTTTCTTATAAAGACAGCTAATAAGCAAACGGCTGTCTTGATGGTAAGTGACAACCACAACACAATACTATACAATACACACAACCACAACACAATACTATAACATCTATTGTGTCTGTATTATAAATAATAATACAGACACAATAGATGTTATCGGTGCGTTGCTGAGCTTTGGACAGAATGTCAGGCCTATTATTCAAGTCAATCAGCTAAACTCAAAACTCGAACATGACTGTCATTACGGCGTAGATTAGTAAGGCTGTGGATCCTTACCCTGGTAAGTAGCAGAACAGCACTTTACCACCATTGGTCTTGTTAGTGATGACCCAGATAACCTATGCTTGCCTCTTACAGCTTTAACGAGTCAATGGGTAGGGGTTCACCGCCTTACTTATTCCTGGCACCATGATGACACTATCGTGGTCCAACGGGTCCTGGTGGTAGATTTGCACAATAGGCCTAACATCCAGGACACAGGACAGCGACACACCAGTAACATCTATGGTGTCACAGGCATAGTATGCTTGTTTGTTACATATGTAAGGAAAGTGAAAGTGACTGCGGAAAAGTGAAAATTGAAAAACTTTCATCTCTTGATGACAGTTCTCAAGCTTCATCATTTTATAATTATCAACATATTTATTTTCCATAAATTAGCTACTGACATCCGGTTGGTTAGGAAAGTTGGACATGAGCTCAAGAAACGTTACCTAATCATGAGTAATCAGGATTTCCAAGAGGTTAGAGGATGTTAATAGTAGGACGCAAGTGTTTATGGTTTTTCCTGTTTTGACATGTTTTAAATCTTCATCATTATCATTATTATCATCGTCATTTTCCTCATCATCATCATCATCATTATCTTCATCATTATCATTATCGTCATTTTCATCGTCATCACAGTCACTGTCATAATCGTCTTTATCGTCATTAGGTACCCCACCAGACCTTTTGGTTGACGACGCACCATGTACTAGGNNNGGTGGTAGAGTCTCGCAGTGATTCGCCCGGATTGATACCACCGCCATACCGATTCCTGCCGCCATAATGTCAGCGCTTGACATGTTCTAGTTCAGAGGATAAGATAGCCGGTAAATTTACTTATGCTTGAGGCCTAACATCCGGCCTAAGGTTGGCAACGCACCGTTATCACCTTTTGTGTATCTACGCGGCGTGAATTTCTTACCATCAGGAAATCCGTCTGCTTGTTTGCCTTCTAGTATCATAAAGAATACAAAATCTATAGGCAGTTCAACTATTTGTTGTCATCAGGAGTTTCGACTGCTTGTTTGTTTTACAATCTTATTGAAATTGTACATTAACCAAACAAAACATGACTAAAATTATGAGGATCAGCTATTTCGTTTGCTTACTGTACTTTGACTTTGCTCGATCAAAGCGTCGGGTTGGCTAGTCCTAATATGTACACTCGGATAATATATTTTCTACTTATAAATATATTTTGTAAAAAAAAGTGCGCTTTTAACAAATAAACCTACATTCTAAATCTATTTAAATCTTTATTTTAAATCTATTTAAATAAAAAAGAATCCCCGTTTTACATGGTTGTCATCATATGAGGAGAAACACCGGGAAAATTACAGGGAAAATAGAAAAACAATGCTTTATTCCACACAAACTGTTAGAAGCTATTCATGTAAAGCGATACGAAATCGCCGACGTCCACACCACCAGGAGTATTAAATACGTTGCCAACCTTTAAGAACTGAGTACCCTCTTTTCTTGAAGGTTGCTAAGTCATATTCGTTCGGAAATACCGCCCTCGATAACTGATGTCACAAAGGTATTGAAATAAGGGGTAAGAAATGTCTTCGGAATCGCACAGTTGTAGATCGCCACGCATTACGATGATGGACATGACAATACTCTGACGTGATGTCCGAAGCTCAAATGTCATTAAACGTTTAGCATCAAATGACGCAGTTTGTCTAACTTTTTGATATCTACGTTCTCATACTAGCCTTGATGTTTTTGTGCAATTCAGCGTGGCTATTGTTGCCAATCCTACAAATTAGGACAATACACGAGTTCCATTGTTGAATACTGTTTGTCATTAGGAAGCAAACATTTCAATGGGCCCAATGAATTTTCCTATTAACGATCTTCACGCCCATCTCTCAGAAGAGGTAGGCAGAGGCATAACCAGGACACCCGGGACTAGCTGAAGACACGAAGTCCTCTGTGCGGAATATACCATCTACCTCCCAGCCACGTACGTAACATAAGTCATTACAACAAGCCTACTAGTGATAGATGCAGTAACTTGCCCGGGAAGGGATTCACCATACCTATTCCTGCTGCCATAATGATAGTGTCACTCGCACACATACACAGGTATACATACACACGCACGCACACACAAAGATACGTCAAACTAATGACATCCCTTTTTCCGTTGAAGTTTAAAAGTATCATGTCATTAATTAAAAGTAAAATAGGTTTTGGCGACATCGTGAATGAAGATGATCGTATTTTTTCATAATTATTAAATTTCGTGATCATATTGAGTGAAATTAGGTAATTTAGGTTGAAATTAGTTTAGTTTTGTTCAGTTAACGTGCACAGATGAAATAATCATGAAGAAATTAGTGTATCGTAAATTTCCTCGCTGCCGCCAAATCTCCGAAAATTGAGCTTGTGTAAAGTGACCGCCGCTTTACTTAAGAGCCTGACGTGACTTTGTAAATAGTGACTTATGACTGTATAAGATAATTAACGGAAGACATAATATGACTAATGACGAAATAATTAATACGGGAGACGTAGCATGGCATAGAAGTTTCTGCCGGCCCCAGAAAGGGGCAAATTAACTTAAAACAAAAAAAGTAAAATAATTTCTGTGTCTGTGGTCAAGTTTGAATTTATTTACACGTTGTAGGAATATGGCAACCCTATCATCACAGTCACTTCAAAGTGCAAAAAATCTGAAACAATTCGACCGGAATTATAGCAACCTATTTCTTAGGCTGTAACATCGATCCTTATGAGTTTAGTGCTCTAGTAGATACGAAGGAAGTAAAAAATTTACCATTAACAACGTACATTTTATTTACCACTAGCGACCCGCCCTGCTCTGCACGGGTATAAAAATACATATAAACCTTTCTCGTCAATCACTTTATCCATTAAAAAACCGCATCAAAATCCGTTGTGTAGTTTTAAAGATTTAAGCATACAAAGTTACATAGGGACAAAGGAAGCGACTTTATTTTATATTATGTTTAACTAAGCCATAAAAATCTTTAATATCGCCCAATAAACTTCCAAACGCTATTTCATTGGTCGTAAGGCTTCTATCAGGTTAGTCGAGTGAACTAATTAAATAATACTACTTTATAAAATTCAATCCACCTTATCACGTTTGGATTATTTTATATCCCATTATGTGATTGTATTCACTGTCATGGAATTATGGATTTAATTACTTTTGTTACAAATGCGGGCGTAAATCCGTCTCATGATTTTTTATTTAAATCACGTATTTCTAACATTTTTATGGTTCTTAACTCAAAAAAAACGTAACCTTTAAAGAACGGACGGACAACATCCCTTTGTTGTCCGTCCATCAAGACGCTTTTTCTAAGGTATCGCTATACCTTCACGCATTCCATGTAAACTGAAAGATACATCAAATACTCAGGTATACTGACTGCCTTACAAAACTTTTGCATTTACTAAGAGATATAAACAATTCAAACTTCTAAACTAACGCAATCAATACAGCCTTTTGCCAACCTCGCTGTTTTTACTTCACTGGACTATTTTGGGCCGAGCAGAGTGCTCAGCCCAAGACATCATTATTTAGATGGATGGACTGTTCCCTATAACATCAGCAACAAGGGCTGACTCCCGGGAGACCGTACCTCGACTTGATGCTGCGTTCTGGTTTGCTCCCATACTGCTGGACCGATTTCAAAAATTATTTCACCGTTGGCAAGCTACACTATTCGCGAGTGCCTAGGCTATGTTTCTTTTTCCTAAGAATTAGGGATTAAAAGAATCTTAGGTTTTTGTTTTCAAAAAATGTTTTTTTTTAGAAATTCACTGTAAAACATTGTATATTTTCTTGTATTGAAGTGAAAACTTCTTTAGCAGCGTTGCGCAACTTTATTTTAATCGGTAAAAACTACTAAACTCGCGTCAGGACACGTGACCTGATTCGTAAGACAAAAATTCGTGGACGGCGCAGGGTGCTTGCGCGAATGTTAATGTTGTCATGTTTGTGTACGGTAGCGCAATAAATGAATATTGTATTCTACCACATAAATGATAGTACTTTCATACTGACAATTAAAGCAGTTCGTGCAAAATGATACCCTAACCATTCTAAAATATCAAAAATGCACAACGTTAATATTCAAGTTTTCACTTCTGTCGGCACTCCCGGAGTGCAACCAGTCGTTTTTTTAGAAATTCACTTTAAACACACATTCACATTGTATATTTTCTTTTATTATATTACAAGCGACCCACCCGGCTTCGCACGTATATGAAAATATACATATAAACCTTCCTCTTCAATCACTTTATTTATTAAAAAAACTGCATCAAAATCCGTTTCGTAGTTTCAAATATTAAAGCATACAAAGGGACATAGGGACAGAGGAAGCGACTTTGTTTTATACTATGTAGTGAAGAGACAAATACTAAGCACTGATTATGCCCGTGCGAAGCCGGGATGGGCTGCTAGTCTTACATAAACCTTTGATGTTAAGTGGCCGACGGTCCTGTGACCGAACAGATCATTTCCAGTCTCGTTCCCGCGCATTCTTGATGCGAGGTGAACAACCGGCGCGCACGCAGTCGTCCTTGATGCTCATACTCCTTTCTAAGGCTTACGTCTCTATGGAGCCATATATGTCGAATCACAAACGCTTGCGATAATTAGTTGATAACTTGTCTCATGCATTTCAATCAAGTATTTATGTATGTATGTATGTTTGTATAATGTATCAGTATTTATATATGTATACTGTATATGACACACTGGAACACAGACTCTATAGCGCCATTAATACATACACCACTAAGACTCTATAGTGCCATATTTATATATGGCAGAGGATACTCTCTGCTTACCCCATAAGGGAATAGGCGTAAGGACCAAAACTCTGCCAATTAATTTTATTTCAGCAGATTGTTTCAATATCAGGAAGATTATTTCATCTCTACCTCTATATACCTCTATATATAAAAAATAAATATTTCTGGACAAGTTAAAAAAAATTGAATCTAACCCCAAAGTAATCAAATTATATGCTTGTGTTAAGGTTGTTAGTCAACGATAGTAATAGATAGAAGTACTTAAATAGATACCAGAATAAATTAAATAAACACCTAGACCCGGAAATTCAGTTATCTAAATAATAATCACACAAACGCCTGTCCCCATTACATTACCCCCATTACGGGTACGATTCCCTACCCGTAACCCGAGCCTCGTGGTTGGTCAGTAGAATTACTTGTATATGCTAGCCCTACGACCAACGAGGTGGTCATTATTACAAGGGATAGTAAGGAACAACCATGGCCTATAAACACCAATATCTGGATGAGCGAGCTTTGCTCGGTATTTTTTTTTAAATTATTCCTAACTAGATTGATTTATCGCCCCCGAAACACCCTTTATACTAAATTTCATAAAAATCGTTTCCGATTCCGATTCTGATATTCTAATTATATCTTAGACTATATATTCAAGTACTATTTCGTAGTCGATTTTGATTTAAAACCTCACAATCACGCTATAAAACGTCTATCAAAGTACTATAAAAGAAACAAACGGTCTGGCAAGTATCACCGCCTACACAAAACAAAGCTATTGTTAAACTTTTTGGAGTTTTCTTTAGATTATTCATATGAAAAGAGATTCTGGCATAGCGTTTGGAACGCAGGGTAGCCGGTAAACTTATTTCACTTTAACATTTAATAAGCTTTTGTTATTGACTGAAATATCAGACTTAAATTAACTACTTACTTATATTTTCGTCATCAGACAGTGAGTATTTCTAACCTTCAGGAAAATTAAAAGTACCCTCACGTCTATCCCCGAAGACGTAGACAGTGGGACAACCAGTGCATCCACGACTAGTCGAAGACACTAACTTCTATAAAGCGATAGGTGGCAAGCCTACTAACAACCGGGCACATGTCCAACGGGTAACCAGAATCCTTATAGAATATCGAAGACAGACAATTTTCTAATTTTTTTGCTTCCTGACCCGGGGATCGAACCTGGGACCTCAAGAAGTCTGACTGCTAGACCACAGAGGCGGTTCAAGAAAATTGGTCTAATGTTGCATTAATTTGAGCTCAGTCAATGTTAAGTCGATAAGTACTGAAAAAGTGAGTCTCCGTATTCTTCAATTTTACTGACAATGGGACCACCACTATAAGCTCTCAAAAAATCAGATCGCATATTAAAGAGAAATCGATTAATTACCTAACAAAAAATATATAGATGTATATTGAGTAACATAGATATAAGTTATAGCCTTCTTCCTTTATCAAAAAGTGGTTGAAAATGAAAGCACACAATACCTGGAATTCCATAATCAAAACCATATTCGGCAGCAATAAAACCTCGGAAATATGCTGTTAGAAAAAACTTTTTTAACGGAGAAATCGATTAAATTCGTAAAGTCCGTTAAAATAACAAACAATGAGTGATAACCCGGTCAAACAATCTAACATGTTTTTAAACATTAATATGAATAATTTTTTAAAGAGTTATCTAATACGAAAACATTTGTACGCTCGTGGCGTAGAGTTTTGAGTAACAAATTATTTAACACCAAAAGAATCGTCTATCAGGAAAGTTATCAGGATTTTGACCTTTAAAGATATGTGTTCGTTTTGTCCTATTTATCTAATACTGTCCGCATCTTTTTCAACTAACTATCATTTTCCTACCAAACTGTAATTGTAACGGAAGATATCTTTAAAAAGAGACTCGTAAAACAGTACAAGGATTCTTTATTTAAAAATATGAATATTTGAAAGTTTTACTAAGCGCCGACGATGGAAAATAAAGAACATATTTTCAAAAAAAAATATTTCTTTAAAAAAAAAACTCTCCGCTGCATACTGCTTACATACATACGTATCATCTTTACGCCAAGTCCCTTAAGAGTATCGGATGACAAATCTCACGATCCTGACAGACCTTTTGGCTTCCTCCACATTCATTACCCTTTTTATACAAACAAACTGCATTCGGAGACTCTTGACACCACCCTTGGATAACACCCGAGAGATTTGATCGTGGAATGTCAATCTAGGTCTTACAGTGCTTATAGAGTTTTTAGAAAGCGCTCAAGCATACACCTCTGATGGTAAAAGACATCAGACAACTGTGGCATATAAAGTGGTATGTAGTGGTAGTGGTAACCTATGCATTGAGCACCTAAGATATTCCCGTTTGAGCATCAACCATTAAAAAGTCTACCGGTTATCCTACCCTCCAGATCGGAAGCCCTTATGGCGGCAAGAATAGATAAGGCAATGGAGCTCTACAAAGGTAAACTGCTGCATAGAACTCTAGCAAGAGTGATCTTGTTAGTAATAACAATGGAATAAAGATATATTTCTTTGATTTGAGGTAATGACCAATTTAACCTACGCTCACCCCTTACAAGCCAGGCAGATTAGCAGATGGTCCATTCTACATTGTACGCGGGGAAATTTAAAATTAAGAAGATAAATTCAGATGGCCTTACTTTAAACTGGGTAATGATCTATACTTATAGAGTAACATGTCCTGACTGAGTGAATCATCAAAGCCAAGTGAAAACTGTAAGATTAAAAGCCATGAAAATTGGCGAGTAGGGTCGTTTCATAGCGTAGACACCTACTATACGGAATTTTAAAAATTCGACCATTAAATGGGTGAAATAGGGCTTAAAAGTTTGTATGGAAGATCGTCAGTTTTATTGGACATTATTATAGGACAACTTATTAAAAATAGGTAGATACGTATTTTAGCGTTTCTGGAAATTCTACCCCTAAGGGGGTAAAATAGGGCTTGAAAGATTTCATGAAAGTCCTTATTAATGGGCTTTAATCTGTAAATATATTAACTGCCTTTCTAGTCGTGAAAAACAGCTAGTTTACTATAGCTTATCTAACAAGTAAAGTCATAAGTTAGCATAACATTAATAATCTCTTATTTTTTTCGCCTGTTGGTCGAAATTCAACCATAATAACTTTTAATATGTTGTTGATAAGAACGCCATCTTCATTTCTCAAAACCAACTACTTTGTTTCCAAACGTTTTAGTGCGCTACCTGTGATCTTTTATCGTTATCATCAATATATTTGTTTGTATGTGTCAAATGCTTGGTAGTGTTGGTAATGTTTTTATTATTGATTTAATGTACTTTACAAGCACTGTTATTTAAAAATATTAGTGTTCTGCACTTCTCCTACACTTTAGTGTGCCAATTCTTATGCTTCTGCTTCCGCGCAATTTTCCTAAAAAGGGGTCCAAAGTTTTGGCATCACGTATTAATATATAGATGTCAATATGCGATACTATTTCTATGATATTCTAAACTGAACGTGAGGAAATTTAAAATAAGAAAAATAAATTAAGATGGCCTTACCCTAAGGGTTTTAGATTTATTATATTTTATCTAATAAGTAAAGCCACAGTGTAATATTACATTAACGTTATCTACATTTTTTTATAAATGTGTCAATATACGGTACTACGAGGGCCAAACTGAATGTTTTTAGAACTGGCAACTTAAAAGCATTATATTAAAAAAATAAGTTTAAATTTTGAAAATAGAACTCTTTACCAATAATATTGAGTA